>BGPR01000420.1:348872-365193 GCA_013235015.1 Araneus ventricosus
TACATAGTTTAGACGAGGCAAAACCCTAATAATACAATTGCAGAAATCTTAATACATGAAATCACTAAAAAAATATGATTTAAATAGTAAGAATAAACTTAATAGACACAAGTTCTAAATGCAAAGTTTAATTTTTGCACTAAAAATCTTTAAAAAATTATTTCTACTTTATAATGTTCAATTTTCATTCAAGTGTTCAATTATAAATATTATTGAACGATTTTTTAAAATTCACTTCAGGTGGCGCCACTCGTACGAAATCGCAATTTAGTTAAATTACTATTAATTGATAATAAAGATATGAAAATATTAAAATAAGATGTTGTCACGGTGAATACACAAGTGTACAAAATTTCAAAACTCCAGCACTCAAGGCAGTGAGCGAAAAATTGATTTCAAAATTCAATCTTTACAAAGATGAAACATGTGCTAAATAAAAGTATTAAAAAAAATCAAGAAACCTTTGGTTTCATGCCTACCTGATAAGTTATAGAGAGGCAAGTTACTTCCACCTGTGGTTGAGGATGCAGAAGAATTGCCTACTCCTCCTGGCAGAGCTGGTGAGGGGGTCGACATGTTGGGTGTCATGCTCTGAGAATGAAGACCATTGGGGGCTCCACGTTGCTACAAGAATGAGATGTTGGTATCAAGTTTTTGGAAAACTTCCAGATCGATAGGAAAATAAATGATATTTCTCGAATAAAGCCAGTAAGATAATTAAATTATGAGGTTTAACTTCTAATAAAATGGAATAATTCTTAATCTATATACGGTCCAATAGCTAATTTCTAAACCGTCAGAGATAGACAAATAGTTCCAATTGGAAAAAATGCCTTAGGAAAGGGAATAATTATATTTTATGTTTTGTGAGTCGCTAAATACATTTCTGAAAAAGTTGCGAATTCTAACTTTTTATACGGTCATACTGTAATAAGGTGATAAAAAGGTTATATTTGAAAGTTTTAATTCAACAAGAAAGGATTCAAAGAAGATTTATGCTTGTTGGGGAGAGTTGGTGACAATAGTTTTAAGGAAAAAAAACAGGAGGCCGGTATATGAAAAAATATGGAACTCGAGCAACGCCGGGTTTTCAGCTAGTTGATATATGTTTCACTTCAAGTTAGATCAATCTTTAAAAAAATAAGACGATGAAAGTTAAGTTTTGATGTTTGCTACACAGATCAAGACAACAACATACAAACAACTAAAGCATACTGGTATTTATACATATGGCAGAATATTCTGGAAGTCTGTTATAGAAAACCGAGAGAATTTCGAGGGCATTTAAAATTAGCATATGAAATCGTTGCATACAAATAGGGGAATAATATTGCATAATAATTACAGTAACTTAAGAAAAATTAAATTATAATCCAGCCCATACACGTGAGCTCGCAAGTAGCCTTTGAGATAAGGCATAGGCATGGCAGAGAAACATGAATTGGTTTAGTTTAGTTATATTAAGGTCCCGTTTTGAAGCAACACGAGGGCTATTTTGGGACGGGAAACATGAATTGGAGAAAACAGGTTATGGGTTCTATCCTGACTGTGTTCTTAACCAGTATTAATAAAAAAAACCTGGCAAACCGATATACGATTTTGCAACTGATTAGACCTTTTTCTTCTTTTTTTGTTCAATCAAGTTTCTACGCACACTCATCCAAACTGCAAACCGGAGATTTTTATCTCTGGAGTCAGAGGTGTGTCGTAGTGTAAAGTAAAGCAACCGATTATACCCTCTGATCCAGCTGGCTGCTGAAGGTATTCCTAGTTTTCCTTCATCAAAAGACAAATGCCCACCACCTTAAGGGGCGAGCAAAATATCATGCCCCGTGGGCTACTTACCCTCGCTACGCCACTGAACCCCCCATATATTGGAGCTAAGTAGACTTCTACCTCCGCTGCTACTTAGGTGCTCAAAGATCGCTTTAACCAAGAGAAAATGCTACATTCTTTTATCATGAGTCCTTGACTCATGGACTTGCCTATATAAAGTTAGACCAAGTGGCATTAGAACCACTACCACAAATTGAATTTTCATCCTAAGCAAGTCGCAAGTACTTGACTCATGGACTTGGCTAAATAAAACTAGAACAAGTGTCATTAGAACCACTATCACAAATATAATTTTCATTCTAAACAAGCCAGTGAAAAACTGTAGACAGAGAGCATCGCAAACTATGAACTCCCTTCTTTTTTAAAAACCGATTACTTCTTGACGCATCGAGTTGGAATTGCTTTCTAAACTAATATGGCAATGCATGAAGGAATGTAATTTGAGTTTACTTACCTGGGTGTCGATTCCTCCACCAACAGCCTTGCCTCCGCCCTTCAAAGCTTTGGCAAGGCTTTCAGGGTTGTTGAGATTGCTGAATTCCTCCTCCGGTGGTTCTGGAAGAAGCTCGTCTAAGATGTTGTAAGGATCAATTTCGGACGAATCTTTGTTGTACACTGATAAGGGTTCTGGGCCTCGTCCTCCTTTGATGGAAGCTGCAAGAGATCTGCAACGAGAAATAGAAAAGTTGCAATTTCTTTTTTCGAAGGAAGGGAGTTCTATTCAAAACATACGAATCGACAGGTTTGGATGAAATTTCAAAATTGGTTCTTCCTTTGTATAATGTGCAGATAAAGTATTCACTTCGTAACTTTGCAGAGAGATAAGGAGCATAAGGAATATAAATTGAGGCATCGGCGACAAAAGAAACACTACGTTTAGTTCAGTTTTAGTTAAATTAACAACCCATTTTGAAGCTAGACGAAGACTTTTTTTGGGTGAATCACGTAATATTGAATTGTGGTCACATGATAAGTGCCATACCTAAGCCGGCATCCATCCCCTCCAAATTGCCACACCACAAGAGAAGGAGGAGATTTGTTTCTCGACAGATTTGATGGGCACGAGGCTCGTTATACATCGAATTTTTCGTGGAAGGAAGTCAAACATAAGGCTTTCCAGTCACGAAGCCTAGACTCTGACACGAAACTACCGCGGCCTCCATCTTGATTAGAAAGAAATTGTGACAAAACTCTTTTTAATTGAAGTTATCAATTACTAATGATTCTTTTTCTTATACAGCGTGGTCGAATGTAAACCGAGCCGAACATGGGAGATGAGAAACCGAAAAACCGTAGTGTACTCCACATTCCATTTGCGATTTTTATTTATGGGATAGTCACGATTTACCAGATCAATCGATGAGTTCTTGACACCCAGCAACATAACACAACGCCATCCCCAACATTCAAAGCCAAGAGTTACAGCAAATCGCACTGAATGTGATTCATCGCGCCAAACTATGCCTAGACTATGGATGTCAACTTTCCCAGCAGTACATGTAGAGATACTAGGCGTTTCTGGTTTTGATTTACTTGTTTAATATTGCCTTTCATGCGCTTGTTTTGAGTTCATTTCATCTTGGGCCCCCTGCATATTTTCCAGCTTTTATCCACGGTAAAACTTTCATGACAGAAATGGGGCTAACTCTCGGAAATGGGGTTAACTCTCATAAATGGGGGTTCACTCTCAGAAATGGGGGTTCACTCTCAGAAATGGGATTGACTCTCAGAAATGGGGTTGACTCTCAGAAATGGGGTTGACTCTCCACACATAAAAGGACTGCTGGCGGAAGAATTTAAAGAGCTTTGCTTTTCAGAAAAGTGAGCATACCTTGCATCGCTCAGTTCATCCAGATTTCCATCGAGGACAGGATTGAAGAGGTCATCCAGGTACTGGTCCAGATCGGAAGTGTGGGAGGGTATGCGCACATTCTTGACGTGGGACGCCAGAGAGGGTGCTTCCGAGGTGTCGGACATGGCAGAACTCTTTGGCCCCCCGACGCTGCTGTAGTCGTCACGGTTGCGATCGATGTGCGCTTTCGTGGAATGCGAGTGGCCCTTGACGGCCTGCTGCTTGCCGCTATACTTCACGTAGCGAGTCGATTCGGTGGTTCGGCTGCATCTGGAACCGTCCGGATCCGGCAGGAAATCATCCGGCTCGATCTCTTCTTCTTCGTCACCGTTTTCTGGGAAGTCGAATTCCGGGAAATCTATACCGTCGTTTGAAGCCTGTGGGAACGAATAAATTGTTCTTAATTTTTATAGCTACCAGAATAATGTTTGTCTCACAAATCATGTACTTATATTATTTATCATACTTATTGTAAGCTCCATTTTTTATTAGGAGAAAGAACTGATAATAAATCGATATAATTGGAGTGATATCGATCGGCGTGATATAATCTAAGTGCAAGGATTCATCTAAAAGGAAAAGTAATCTCAAGTAATATACCGTAGTCTTTTCCATGGGGCAGCTAATAAACTAGCATTGAATATTACTAAATAGTAA
The DNA here is from genome assembly GCA_013235015.1 of Araneus ventricosus. Classification (NCBI taxonomy): domain Eukaryota; kingdom Metazoa; phylum Arthropoda; class Arachnida; order Araneae; family Araneidae; genus Araneus; species Araneus ventricosus. The sequence goes on from BGPR01000420.1 coordinate 353,218, forward strand.
AGTAAGTCAGCCATTGAAAGTTTTCACATCAAAATGTTGGACTTGATTCCCTGATTATAACAGGCATTATAACAGGATTTGTCTGGGGTATTTAAAAAAAAAACAAGTCTAATAATTTTCAAATTCAATCGGAAAATTATTTTAAAAAACTCTCACCACTGCAACACATCTAAATAACTTATTAGAATTTATTTATGTTTATATTTAAAGTAAACCTAGTAAAAGATTTGAAATATTAGAGAGAAAATCCTCCCCCTCCCACCACCCAGTGATGGGAGTTGGAGAAGTTTACGGAGTATACGAGTTTGGATCTTTAAATCTCCGATTAAAAATTATTGGTCTTTAAAGAATTTTTATATAGATCCAAATTAAATAAATCTAAAATAGGTAGCCTATCTAAAAAGAACCACCCTAAAAATTATAATTATTAAAGATCTATAGGAAACGGGATTATATATATTTTAGACATTTATATGGATGCCTCACTCATAGTGATGCTTCTCATGTTCTTTATGAGATTTATTTCATGTTACAAAGAACCTCATTAAGAAAAAAGAGTATTCTTTATGAGACTGAAACATTTCCATAAAGAAGAGCTTTCAAGACATAATAATAAGCGCCTTATTTAATGATGAATTTCTTCAAATACAATGATGTATCCCTCTCGTTAATCGAATTACAGAATTTTCGATCAACGGAGCAATTAATTTAATCGCTTGGACACGCATTAAAATCTCCAAGAACTCCATCTCTAGTTCTTTAGTTTAGTAAGTTAAGTAATGTGTTCTTTACTTTCTTAGACTGAAATAACAACACTCGTCCTGAATAGGATGTGTCATCGAAGTAGGAGGTAAAATAAATTCGTAAATCAAGGTGGCTAATACTATGAAACGATGGCCAAGAGAAAATAGTTTTAAGATACAATGCTTTAAATTAGTACTCAATACAAACAAAATTACAAAATACTTGAAAAATACGAGATAATGAATACCTGGGATGAGTTGCTGGCATCCCTGTTGTTACCACTTCCATTCATATCTGGCGAGTGACCATTGATTTTACTGGACTCGTCAATACTAGGCGTCGGCCCATGAATGACACTACCATCTCCTCTTCGACTACCAGCGTCGCTGGCATCTGTCTTAGTCTGCTTCAAGAGTTCTTGGCGAGAGAAGTAGCGATCATTAAGAGCCGAGGACGCCAATCCGAGTTCATCCTGCCAAGCACTGCTTGGAGGACTTTGAGCAGTTTTTGAATGGTGCAAGTCCTCTTCGGGACGTTGCTGGGATGAATTATTTTTAGGCGCCAAATACCGCTTATTGAGTTTGCTCGTTTCCGAGAGTCCTGGCACCTCCCGTTCTGTGTAGCGCTCGTTCAGTTTGCTCTTGGACAGGCCCAACATGGATCCGATGGGTTCAGGTCTTGACCTGGAACGACTTGTCTCTTCTACGATGAGGTCGGATCGGGTTGTCTTGCCGTTCTCGAAGTACCGGTCATTCAAAGCACTGGTCTTGGACAAGGGAGGGTCGATCCTGCCGATGTCGTCCAGAAGCCTTTCGTGTGAACTGGACCGGATGCGCTCCTTTCTTCTTTCTCTGGTTACTGAAAAGCATAGATTCAATTAGTTATTTATAATACAGAGCTTTTTGGATAATTAACAAGTAACAGGATGCATTTTTTTAAAAATAGTATTCAATAGTTGTTCCCTGGAAATCGTAAAATTTTCATACTTTTTGTATTCCCGGGAATTATACTTGGTTTTTGGGAACAAAAAATTGTAAAATTATTCAGAAAATCTCCTCTCAAGAATGATATTTTACAAAATTATATTAAAGATGAGGTTGGCAGTGAAAAGATGGTTTGTTTAGACACCAAAACACGCTGGAATAGTTTGTTGGCAATGCTTGAAAGAGTTTTAGAGATAAAATAAGCAATTTCAAAACCATTAATTGATATTAAAGAACAACAAATTTTGGTTAATTTAGAATTTGAAACTTTGACTGCAATTGTTGCAGGCTTGAAGCCAGTAAAAATTGACTTAGAAAAACTATGCAGTCGAAAACCGACTTTGCTAACGGCCGAAGGGGTATTTGCTTTCATTATTGGAGAATTGAAGAAACAAAACTCAGAATTTTCTAAGAATATGAAATGTTTTCTCTGGTCCAAAGAATCAGTGGGAGACGCAATGTTAGTTTAGTTGGATTAATGCAATATATAAATTTTGGGAGGAAGTATGATGCTGCTGCAGTTACTGTTCATCTTTCACATTTACCAAATAAAAATTCTTGGATGCAAGAAGCTAAAATAATTATGATAAGGATTTTTTGCAAGGAAGCCGATTAACTGACCAACTCTTCGCACTCAGAAGAAGAGAGAACGCGGAAATTTTAGAAGAGAAATCTTTAACGTTGTATACGTAAAATTAGAAAAAGCGATCCACTCAAAGACAAGGGCCCTGCGTTCTTCAACTAGCAAGAGCTTGAGCAAGATAGTAAAACAAAAATTGCAGGTATTTGACTGAACAGAAAATGGATCAGCAAATATTACAAAACTGGGTGAGGATTTGAAAACAATTCCTTCAACATCAGCCGAGAGGATATTTTCTGCTGCCGGGTTGTTCATAATAAAGCTAAAAACTAGGCTGAATGGTAAAAGTATAGATTGCTTACGTTTTCTTAAATCATACTTCAAAAAGTTAATAATTAATATATTTTATTTGTATTTTGTAGGCCAATATATAAAGGAGTATAAATTTTGAAATTTATGAATATACTTATTATATGTAATTATTATTGATATCAATTAGAAATAACTAATTTTTAGATTTTTTTCAAATTTTAATGCATTCCCGGGAATGACTGTTACGTTCCTGGGAATTTCCGAGAAAGAGAAAAGGCCGGGAAATCAGAAACCCTAGTTACAATCCATTTGGTGTCTTCCTACATCTACAGCTAAGATGAAAATTGTCGTCGCACTCCAGGAGAGTACAAAAAGTAGCAAATTCTTTTTTTTAAAAGTTCGGCACTTTTAAACTTCTAAACTCGATTGCAATTTTCCTCCAAACGAAAACCCAAATGTAGGCCAATTTTCACAGAAATCCTCGTGGAAAGCAACTTACATCCACAAATAGGAGCTACAGATACCTATTTCAGGTCACTTTCGACCATCAGACGGTACCATACTTTTCTTTAGCATGAATCCTAGACTCATGGACTTGGCTATATTTGCTAGAAAGATTTTAGAAAGAGAAACTATAAAAAAAATGAAGAGACAGAACAGATTAGACATTTTGTGTGAGACTTGCGGGGCTCATATAGAATGTTTTAAATAAAATTTGATCACGTTTCAATTGCCTGTGCAAAATATTATGCTTGTAATGATAAAAAAAATAAGTATTATACAGGGTGGTGTTAAATTATTGGATCTATTTCAAAAATTAATAAAAAAAACTAATAATGTTACGACTGCGCTTTTTTTTAATGAGAGAGCAAATAAAGTTTTTTCAGATAGATGGCTTTTATTTTATGATGTTAGAAGAGCTGCAAAAAAGAATAGAAAATATGACTGTACAATAGGGCATTCTAAATTTGCTACAGCGAGAGATTTCAATACGCAATGGCTATCGATCAGCAGAAGCTGATGAGTGTTTTCTGGTTTCCTTTTTTAGTTTTTCTTAAATATCTCGAAATCTATTCAGTTTTAGAATTACAATTGATTTGACAAATAAAAGAGCGTAAAATTCTGTACAAACACATGCTTTTATTTTTTTCTAACTTTAATAGTTTTTCAGATAATGCCTCTCAAAAATGGGAGATGTCTAATGATTTACGACCACCTAGATCACCGTAACGGCGCGTTACCTATCTAACCATGTATAAAGAAAATCCTTATTATTATACCTACCTTATTAAAAAAATATTATTTCTTTTATGATGCTAGAAGAGCTGCAAAAAAAGAATAGAAAACGTGACTGTACTTACGATATTCGTGCGAAGAGTGTTGGTCTGCCCTGGTGATGTCGTCGATGGAACGGGATTTGATTGGTTGCTTGTACCGGATGGGCGCAGGTGGGGACTCATCGATGTCGATTTCGAATGTGTTGATACGCTCAGGGTTGTGAGGCCTGACAGACACAAAAACACCGTATTATTATTCAAATGCATTCTCGAGTTTTCGACGGTTTTAGGAATTGTTTTGTTTTCTTTTAAATTGTTATCTTGTCCATTGTAAGGTTTTTGTTAGATCTCTTGTGTGCTTCTGTGCGGTTTTTGTAATGCTTATTGTCTCTCGATTTTTGTAACTGCTTGGTTTTAAATGCCATTAATTTGGTTATCTTGATTTTTTGTATGTGTTTTGTGTATTTATGTTTAGCTTTCTGCTCTTGGAGTTTTTGCACTTAATCTTTTTGTGCTTTTGCTCTTTATCCTTTTTGTGTTTTGTGTTTTTAATGTTAAGCTTTTTGTGGTTTTGCTCTTTATCCTTTTTGTGTTTTTAATGTTAAGCTTTTTATGTTTTTGCTCTTAAGCTTTTTGTGCTTTTGTTCTTTATCCTTTTTGTGTTTTTGCTCTTAATCTTTTTGTGCTTTTCCGCTTTATACATTTTTTAGTTATTGCTGTAAACGATGATTTTTAAATTGTTCTGCTCACCCCTTGGGGTCCCTTGTAAATTCCTTTTTAATGTAGTTCATTTCTTTTGTTTTATGTTTCCCCTCCGACCTGTGGAAGGCCTTACACCCTCTTGGGTACCGGGACGGGTTGTAAATAAAATTATTCAAATGCACAAAGATATAAATATTTGAAATTTCATAAAATATTCTAAAAAATATGTCATTCTGTTAGCAACACAATTACAAAAAGTTTGTATTCAGAACGTTACCAAAAACATTAAACAACACTTAAACCATTTGAGATAAACATGCAAGGTGATTAAACCTTGTATTTAGACTTAAAGCGAATGTCTGACTTTAATTTTTTTAGAAACATTTATTATTTTCTACAAGAAAATATAGGATAATTACTTGATAGATATTTAACAAAAATTTCGTTTACTTTCTTCAACTGCAAGGTTATACTTTAGCTGGAGTTAGAACAGTAAAATGATACTTCTGAGATACATAAAAAAGTAAACGATTGATGCTTTACAACCAAAAATAGATAAATGTTTCTCAGACGGAGTATTGAAGAACGTGAATTTTTCTGGTAAAAACTTAACGTTAAAAATAACTATTTATTCTTAAAATGTATGTGCTTCGTCCAGGTACAGTAAAATTTGCGCATAACGAATTTTGAGGAAAATTGACATATAAAATATTCGAGGAGCTAATTTACCACCATAAGAATTTTTTATAAATATTTAAAAGATATTTGGTGCGCTTAAGCTCGAAAACTCTGGCTTTAATGCTGATGATTTCCAAACAGCTTCGTTAAGCTTTCTTTTAAAAATTATTAACAATCATTATGAATTAGGGAATACATTTGATACACTTTAATATAAATAAATCTTTCAGAAAGTTTTGGATTAAGATGTTTTAGTAACTGCAATTGAGAGAAAAAATTAAGTGGAGGGTAAAATACGGCTTCTCAGAAAAAAAAAATGGACACATTTTTCTCCAGTATGTAACCAGTTGAAAATCATAAACAGAAATATCAGGTTTCGAAATATCATACTTTTTTTATCGATATGTGCTGAATACCATTTAAAAATAGTAAATAAGACAGACTAGACTTTGTAAAATCTTTTTTTGAGTGCGAGAAAAAATGTCAAATACAACACTTTTATTTCTTTCCGCTATATTTCATTAATTGTAATCTCCCTTCCAATGTTTTCAAATAAGACATACTTTCTATATTTATTTCTTCATTTTCTGTATTACAAGTAATATAAACTTTAAAAAAAAGTAAATATGTAAAGTATTTTACATCTTTATGCTTCAATCGGTTAGAAGTGAAATAAAATTAGATACATAATAAAAAGCATTATCACATAAAACCTACAAATATTTAAAATACGCTCGGAGAAATAACAGCACAGAAAACTGATTGAACTCATCAATTCACCTCTATAATTTTTAATAGTTTTTTACAACCGTTTCTCATTTCATCGAACAACTAGTTTGCGATTTCGAAAATATCCAAGATGCTCATCACTAGAAACTAACTATTTCCAATCTACCATTATTAGAATATTTCTAGGATTCAATGTATCAAGAATTTTCATTTCCTTTATTTGATTTCCAATACATCTGCCTGTTTCTCATCTGCTCCATGCTCATCACTAGCAGAATATCGTCGCAGCTGACAATGAAGCAGACTGTTTGGTAAGTATCATTTCAGCTGGACAGAGATCACACCGCTTTTGCTATGAAAAGTCATTTAACAACAGCAGGCTGATTTTCTGAAAAATAATCTCTTATTTTCTAGTTTTTGCTTGAAGCGTCACGTTGGGAACCTGAGTAGAGGGTTTTGACGAAATGTTTCGACATAAACATAGCATGGTATAGTAGGAATTTTGGTACATTGTCCAAAATAGGACATGCTGAGCAAAACACAGGGTTTATTAAAATATATGAACGTAGGATAAATGGTGAATGGAAGATATGTGACCAGATTACGACATGGATTGTTTCTAAACAATATTTTTTGATGAAAAACAGAATAATTAACTTGAAGGTCAAACATTAAAAGCAAAGTATACAAGGTTTCGAATAAGTGAGAGAATAAATAGAACAAAATATTCCAAAAAAGGAAAAAAATTCAGAACGCAAAGTGGATTTTCGATGGTTCAGGGTCTTGAACCTAGGAAGTTGAGACCTATGCTAAAAGGCCATTACAGCGCTGGCTATATCAAATGTTCAGTCTTCAAGTCAAATCTTCTGTTTTTCGAAATTGGTTTATTGGTGTCAACAAGACAAGTATCAAAACGCCCGTTTCAACTTACGATGCTGCCCATGTTGCAGACGAGTATTTGGTCTTTTTGTTCTTGTTGGCGGACACGAGGAAGAAGGATTTGCAGACGGGGAAGGCTGGCGGGACTTCGGTTTCAGCAATGAGGTCGAGGACGTAATCGTAACCGTTCAGTTCGTACAGATCTCCGTCGTCGTCCAGATCCACAGTCCACCCGTAGCAGTCGTCGATGCCCCTGGGGAAAGAAACGGAGAAATTAACTCTTGTTTTGCTATACAGCGAGAGTTTTAATTCTGTATCTTGGTAGAGAACCATTATCTTGCTGCACTGCGAATTTTTTGAACTGTGTACCTTTCTGGAGAACTTATTTTGCTACATAGCGAGATTTATTATTATTATTTCTGTGCTTTGGTAGAGAGGGGACCAATCTCTGAATTTTCAAATTTTGTCACTTGTTGCATCAAAATCGCGAGAGCAATAACAGAAAGAAAAGTCAGCACCCTCTTCCTAGTAGACTGATTTCAAATCAAAGATTGAGATAATGATTTTTAAAAATTAAAACCGACTCTAACTCAAACACTAGCAAAATGGAGCGGTTTTTTCAGTCAGGGTAGAGAATTATGCTGAAGTTCATAATCCTTTGACACTTTTAAGCAAGCAGAATAGATATTTTATTTTTAAAATATGCGATGTATTTCTCGATTCAGCATGCACATTCAACCCTCCTATATAACTGTTTTCTTATTGAATGTCACTAAGTGAAATCACTAATTACCTAAAAAATACTTTTATCTAAATAAATAACTGACATCGAAACTGTGGAACGTTTTCTATATTAATAAAAGTAATAAAAAGCAATAGGGAGTTGGTGTCTTTTGGCTCAAGATTCCGTTTTAGTAATGCTGTTCCAAGCACACAAAAATGAAATATTTATTAACTTATGGAGCAAAAAATTTCGGTAATCAACATTTTTGAACAGAATATCGGTTAAAATGAATAAAGGTTTCAACAAAATAAATAAATGAAAATTTACAATGGAACCTAATTATTGCAAGCAACCATAGGCATTTTGAACTTACAAATATGAATAACATATCAATTGAAGAAAATCCATTTATAAACTTCAAGAGCACAATAGATATACATTTTTTTTAATTCTGAGATACTACTCAGAAAATTTCATCATAATTATCCTACATCTTTCTTACTCTGAAAGAATCAATTGAATACATAGATAAATTTTTTGATGGATTAAAATAAAAATGTATAAAATTTATTTAATTGTTATAAAAGTTCAAAATGTGTACAAAAATCCTGTTACATGTTAAAGTTAAAATCACATGCCGCTATTACTCACAATCTGACGATTATTATGGCGTTTTAAATTAATAACAATTTGTTTCATACCAGAAGTATTTAGACTTGCACGGTTTAACGTGGAATTTAAATAATTAAAAATTACCTGTATATTAAATAAAAAAAGCAAACAATTCCGTGACGTTGGAGGGTCATAAGATTAGTTTTTTCTCGATTTTCCTTGACGTCTATTTTTAGCTTTGTATATATTTTGCACGTTTTATACTATCGGGACAGTTATTTATTTTCTTTGCTTCAAACACAGAAACACTTTATTTTCTCTAAACATTAAAAGAAAAAAAATGATGACAGCAAGTTTGATCCCCTCAATATATAAATTAAATACTATAAATAAATATATTCATACAAGATTCTCTCTCTCTCTCTATATATATATATTGTATCTGGAATATAAGAGCACGGAAATAGGGTTGATAGACACAAAATTTTAACTGTTAGAATGCTTCTATTTCGTGCAATTGACACAATGTCAACAAATGGACGTAACCCCATATTACAAACAAAAATATGTTTATTTTGAGTATAAAAATAAAATAAGGATATAAAAAAATTCCAGACATAGTTAATAAACCGAAAGAGTCTCAATTTCTGCGATATTTTTTTACATACTCCAAGTCTGTTATAGCTTTAAACAGATAACAAAGCCTAATTTTATATAACAATATGTTAATAAACGAGAGTTTTCTTTTAGTTTCATTTCTTAAAAGATAAAAATAGTGCGATAGCAATCGGAAGATAAAGAAAACAATTTTCCCACACTAAAAATAAAACAAAGCAAGACACTCAAGCTATAAAACCAAGAACTTACTACATAAAGTTGTAAAACGCAGCCAATAAAACCTAAAATATTCCACCACAATAAAGCAGTTTTGAATGGATTGAACGTTTACAATCTTCAGGAAGCCCAGACAAGACATAAAACGGAGCTTATCAATAACTCCTCGGAATTTGTGGAGATAATTACCATGGAACTGGGAAGAATAGAAGATTTTATCAGGAAGATAAACTGATAGAATACGCCGATTTTTCTAAAACAAACTTTATTTTGGTTGTTGTTGTAAGCGCGTATTGCACAAATTGACATTGCAGAGTGCATTCACATCCTGAAAATCGTTATTTTTATATTTTGACCAAAAATTTAAATTCTATTTTGATATTGAAACAAAAACAATCAGTGTGTCTGCTACATGGTAGTTATATATTTATGTAACACATTAACCTTATTACTACAAATTCGACACCGTTTTCGCGTTCTTACGTTTATATCATACTATACGAAAGATGATTATTCTTATCAAATGCTTTATTTCTTATTAAATACATTTTTTCGCTTTAACTCTAAATTCCAAATGCTTTAAAGAAAAACTTCGTAGTTTTTATTAAAAATGCCCTTTCAAATTTTGCTTGCAATTGGAAGAGTATTTCCAATAAAAACGATTTACTGTTGAGTTTACCACTATGCCATGAGTATTTCACTCTCCTCTTGGCGCTAATCACTTACATATTTAATTACCTAGTGTTACTGAATTGTCCTATATGTATCACGACATGCAAGATCGATATATTTAAAATTAACCCCTTGGCATACTATTTTATTTAACCTCCTAATAAGATGCCACCACACATTCAGGATATTTGTTATTATTTCAATCTATTTAAGATGGTAAAGGATACTTGAGACATTTAAGCGTACCCAAGTGATTTTTGTATTTAAAATTAATTGTTACGTTGACTTAAATACGGATTTAAATAGCAAAACTTCTGTAATTCGATGCGCGTGTCAGAGTCGTCATTGTATGTTGAGGGGTTAAGAAGGAAAAACAAAAACAGGTAACCCACAAACAGCTGAACACGTTCGAATCTACCTTAGTTTTGCTATGATAACGTTCCATTTTAACTCGAGGGTTATTTTGGGACACTTCTCGTAATTTTGAACCATGGCCACATGACGAAAACATCTCAGCCAGCACTCCCCCCTCGCCATTTCAAATTTTCACAATGCACCAAAGGGAGGACTTTTGACCTTCGACGCCAGATTTATTGCGCACTGTGGCGATGAGAAATCCTTATTGATGAACTGCAGATAATTTATTATGTGAAATTTACCAGTAAGGATTCCTCATAACCACAGGACCAAACCTACATACACGAACAATATTTAGTAGAATCTGGAATTCTCCGGTCCCAAAGCCGAAACGTTACCACCAAAACCCCGCCGAGTTTCTTGCCGAATTTGCAGCACTTTCTGTCGGCTGTAAGAGACCTCACTTGATTATTCATCAGACTTGGTTTTAATATTTCATTCCTATGGTAATGTTTGATCACTGATTTGCAAAGTGCGCCCCCTCTGTGCCCTGAGGAGTCTCGACTTCCTCACACGAGATATTGCACAGGGTGTCCACTCTAATCATAGTCCAATGACTAGTTCTAAACCGTTAGAGATAGCCAATATACAGTCGAACCGCGATATAGCGAACCCGGGATATAACGAACCCTCGGTTACAGCGAACCTTTTACATGGTCCCAACTGAAGCCCTATGTTAATACTGTATTTTCATACGTTTACAACGAACAGCAAACGCTAGAGACTCGGTTACAGCGAACTGAAAATTTCTAAAACTTCAAACTTTTCACTTACACAAAGGGACATTCTTTACTAATTGTGCTCATGTCAACCCAACTTCTACAAGAGTTACCCCTTTTTCATGAAATACTCTGGTTCAGAGACCACATTCCTCGCCTATTGTACCTTTGTTAGAGTCGCTGCTAACCCCATAAGTGGGACAAAGGAGGCAAGGCTCTTTACAGTTTCTACCTCCCCTCCTCCCCCCGGTGGACACCTAGTGTCAACCAGAGAAGGGGGTGGACTTTCTGGTCAGACTACCTAGGAGCAATCACTTGTTTTCTCTGCCATTTTAGTTTAATTGCTTATCATTCTGTGAACTTTGCAGTGACCATGGCTAACATTGGCAAGCGAATTATTTAATACTTTATTTGTCCCTAATTACTAATGAAAATATTATGTAATTAAAAAGTTTATTATAGAAGTATCTTAGCATGTTAGGGCATTTTTTTGCAAATGCGGATGTAGCGAACCTCGGTTAAAACGAACTTCTGAGTCGGTCCGTTGAGGGTTCGTTATAACGGGGTTTGACTGTACTTCCAACTGGAAAAATGCATTAAATGACGTTAAGAATTATCTTTTATATTGTTTGAGTGAATAAAGGTACGGATGAAAAAATAACGAAATTTAAATTTTTGTACAGTCTCTCGGACCTATTAGTCATATTTAGTAAAATATTCTTGCCACACTAACATTTCAAACAAAAATTAGTTGCATTCTTCCGAGACTAAAACTGACCGAGTTATGAAGCAACGGCCGCCTCGAGCCAAGACTTTCCGTTGGTTAGTGGTTCTTCCTCGAGGTGGTCATTGAAATCGTCGAAGAAAGTGATATTCATAGCTTCGTAACTCGGTCAGTTAGTCGTAGAGGAATGGAACTGGTTTTGCTTAAAATGTAAGGGTGTCAAAAGTATTTTAGTAAATATGACAAGAGGACCGGAGGATTGTTTAAAAACTTACACTTCGTAATTTTTTTATCGTCACATTTATGTACTCGAAACGCATTAAATATAATTCTTTGGCATTTGAAGCATTTTTTTCCAATTGGAAGTATACGCCTATCTCTAACGGTTTA
>BGPR01000420.1:375146-390911 GCA_013235015.1 Araneus ventricosus
TGCAATTCCAAATGGTAACCGATCTCTTCATAAGTGCAATTCCAAATAGTATACATAGCATACGCTTTTCCATATCATTCAAATCGCGAGATTCTTTATGGTACACAGTGATCTTTATAAAGCCTCAAGCCAAAAGGTCTATCTGCGAAACGAGGCTCAAAACTTCAGTCTATCGCGGACATGTGCAAATTTGGGATTAACTCTCTTTCGATGAGATAACACTTTCATAACTAATCATGCATGGTTTTCTTAGTATAAACCATTATTTATGGATACCTTTAGCTATTAAACTGTCTTCGGCTTGAAAATGTATATTCAATCACCTGATAATAATAGGCTATTGCCAGTTGTATATTTTATGATGTTAACTACGCCATCATAAAGAACTGAAAGCAGAAATAATCATAAAGAAGAACTGTACCATCATATATTTTTGTCAAAATATGTGATGACAAATATTTTTTTAAATAAAACAAAATCGCACAGGACTAAAATAGAGCAAAATATCAAATGAAGACAGTATTCCAATGTACAAAATGCCGAAATAGTAAGCAATCCGATAAATAAGACATATGAAATATGGTAGGGCAGAAATTCAAACAAGTTGTAAGTAAATTTTAAACAAAAACTTCTTATCAAGAAAAAAAATTAAACTTGAAAATTCACTTGTAAAATATTGAATAAAACATTTCATTTCAAATTGACAGTGGCTAAATTGCGTCCCCAAACAATATGGAATACATGTATCAAAATATCGTACGAAATAAAATAACCTATTTTGAATACAATGTCAGGTATATTTAATAATCAAATAAATTTAGCCATTTTCAATTCAAATTATAAAGCAATAGTTGCAGCAATATTTTTCGTAGGACATTTTTAAAAAAAATGTCTGTACTTTTCCTAATAATTTTAAGTGTATGCAAAAACGCTCTAAATTTGTAACTTATCTCATTTTGCAATAGTAACTTTATTTCTAAATATGTCCAAAAACTAAAAAATCTTTGTAATTTATCCATACATGACTTTAAAAAAAAGATAAAATGAAAAATTGCATTTACAATCTAATATTAAAATTTTCAAAAAAATTCTGTCTGAAACTAGATTTAAAAAAAAAAGACTATAAACGAGGTTAACAATGCGTAAATCAAACAAACAAAAGACAACGCGCTACATGGTATTGGGCAAAGCGAAAAAACATTAAAAAAATCTAAGTAAAATCTACATTTGAGTCAGTAAAATGCATACATAGTTATAAATAATACAGAATGAAAAGGTGAGCATTAAAATAGTCTTTGAAAAAAAAACAGTAATTTGTTTCATTATTTCTAACAGAATTATACATAGGGTAACGTTATTTAACTTTCACATGTAAAAAATATGAGTAGACATTTATAACAAACACAGGAGACGTCGATAAGGATTTATTTGCCGGCTATTAGATATCATTAGAAGGACATTTTGCAGATACAGTTTGCTTTTAATTTTTCTAAAATAATCATAATAGCCCAAATAGTTCTATTCAATATGTTTAGCCTTTTAACTATGGATTCATTCATTCAATAATTCCCCATTTAAATGCTTGTTTCTATAGCTTGAATGCGTTCTCCACGGGTCCTGAATGCGTTCTCTTTAAAACTGAGGTCCGGAACATCTGTACCCTCTCCTTTGGTATACTACTGTAAACATGGTAAGCCTATGTATATAGGCTTATCATGCATGCAATGGAATAGACAGATATTGTTTTATCCAAAATAGAATGCTTTTTCAAATTTATGCTGAAAAATTTAGAATGGAGAAGAACATTTTGAAGCTTTCCAACTGAGTCGTTTATTCTTCCAGCTGCGTATCTCGCGATCTACACAGGCTGAAAGTTAATCCATTTTCTGCTGCATCTTAGGCTATTGTGCCTAACGCTTACTATTGCAGCGTCGAATTACATTATACTATGAGAATGTTGCAAATAAATACCGATTCGGTTCCTTTCAAAGTATTTGGACCTATTGGAAAACTCTGCATCTAAATAGCGATATAAAATAATTCCTCAATTGTGGAAACCAACAAGTAAACTGTCAGAAGATCAAAGAATTTTTGGAAACGGGAAACGAGGTCATGGGCGGTGTCAGTCTCTCTTTCTATTATAAATTCATCAACAAACTCATTTAAAGAAGAATATGAAGAAAGTCCGTCACTTACCGTCTGCAAACTTCGCTTCGAGAGCCATGTTGGTCCTCCTGGTGTTAGACTTCCATTCCAGGAGTGAAGGTGGGTAGGTCCTCCTGCCTTCGGGATCCAGCTTCTGTCCCTGAAGAAGTTTTCTTTGGCAGTGAGCCTTGTAACCGTCATATGCGTGGTCGGAGACGTACCTGCGCACAACAAACCCGACAGTCACTCACCCAAAATATCAATACACCCAAGTCAACAAACAAAACAAAAGGGGTGTACGCGCGCTTCTGCTGAAACAGAGTGGGAAAGAAATGATTGCTGAAAGAAGATTTTGCCGCCGACCGCTGCCTGGAGCACCTGTCGATGGGATTCGTAGGAAACTGCTGTGTACACATGTCAAAGTGACGGCGAAGCAGACTTTTTTGTTAATGTTTTGTTCGATTTTCGCTTTCATTCATGGCATAGCTGGAATGTCATTTTGGGTTTTTTTGGAGAAAAGCTGCGTTGGGTTCAGTGATACCCGAGTGAGAGTTCCGTATCTAAACAGGTTAGCATGTAGGGGAAATTAGAAAGAATTCCGTGGAAATCTAATGTGAGAATGCTTTATCTCATCGCGTCTTTAACTCCTTCAGTAGCGATCCCTTTTCGCGCCGAAAGAACTTTTGCGATCCCGTTTCCTTCGGAAATTGTCGATTCTGAAATACGTAATTTCACTTAAAATACATTTATTACGAATTACCCTGAGTCGTAAAATTAAAACCTTTTTTAACAGGAGTTTTTTGTTAGATCACGCTCAATAAAATGTAAACATCACCCTTCCATTCTTCACTTTCCCCCCGTTTTGATGAAAATAATTCCGCCAGGCGCATGCGCATAAGCGCGGAGGGTTTCCGAATCCATTGCTAAACAATAGCTCAATCAGTGACGCTGGAAGCCCTATAATTAATTTCTTAACAAAAATCGAAAAAATTGACAAAAACCTTTTTTCTTAAGCTTACTTTTTAAAAATTTGTAATATTTTGTATTCGTTTACGAATAAGAAAAATGATAACTCGTGGTTGGTAACAATTTCATTTATTTGAATGATTCTTTATCGATATACATATACAAATATTTTGGTACTAGCAGTAAAATGAATGATAAATGATCTGGGCAGTTAAATCATCTAAAATAAATTAACAATCTTCTAAAAAAATCTATGACTGTTCTATGAGAAAAATAGATTTCTTTTACTTTTAAAATTTACAGATTTAATCAGATGATTATTACGGCATATTTCACCTGAGTTTGATACAGCGAAATATTATCAAGATAACTTCGGCATCTAAGAAACCGAGACGTATATTCAGAATTCCTCCAGAAGAATATCGGGAAGGGGACTTACTTGAGCAAGTATTTGCAGAGGTGCCTGGACGGAGCGAAGCAGCTGAGGCAGTTGGCCATGAGGATCCAGGCCCGCTCGTTGTTGGCTTCGTTGTCGTTCTTCCAGGTCTGGTTGCACAGCTGGCAGAGGATCTCGTCCCGCATCGTCTCGTTCAGCAGGCCCTTCTGGACGATGTAGTCGCCCAGGATACGCTCCTTCTTGCCGCTCAGGTTGTTGTCGTTCATGAAGCGAAGGATCTGGTGGTAAGAAAGGGGTATTTGTGAATGTCAGGGACTCTAAATAATGCTTGAAATTGTCCGACATGGCAGAATATTCTTCTTAACTGGATCTGAAATGGCTTAGTTCAGCAGTGGTTCCCAACCTGTGGGCCTCGTGTAGCTTATTAGTGGGCCGCGGACCGCTAGTCAAGTGTCAAAATCAGGGGAGATTATTTGAACTGTCACGTGACCAGACTCTAAAATCGTTTTTTAGAACGATATCATTGGTTCTACTCTGTAAAAATGTTCGGCAACAGTATCCAGCAATTGCCAAACTTGCACTGAGACATTTGATGGGGGTTCTCGTCCACTAATCTATGCTAACGTGCTTTCTCAATATTTTTTTGAAACATAAGTCCAGAAACAAACTGAATGTAGAAAGCGACTTGAGACTGAAATTCTCAAGTTATTATCCAGATATTGACTCTCTTGGGGTGGGGGCAATATCAAAAATCGCATCGAGTTTTTGTTATTTTGAATCTTGGCTGCTTGTTTTTTTTAATTTTTATTACATTGTGACAGCTAAGTAACGGCAATAAAAATCTTGCTTTATAAAAAATATAATTTTAATCCTTTTACAGTAAGCTTTACTAATTACCGACATATACCAGTATATAATATATATTATATGTGTTTATATATGTGTATTTTATGTATTTGTATTTTTTACTTGTATATTAGTTAGTGGGTCTCAGAATAATTTTTACACAATAGGTGGTCCGCACAACCCAAACGGTTGGGAATCACTATAAACGGACACCAAAGGAGCTTCAGTTTGTTCCAAAAGAGAGACTTTTCTTTTTGAATTTTTTATTTTCTCTCAATTTTTTATTTTATCTCTCTGAACCTCGGAAATTTGCATCGTGGTCATATGTCAAACACGAGACCCGAGACAGCAACCCCTCCTGCCCCCTTCAACTTTCACGGTACACAAACAGGAGGATGTTGTACCCTCGGCATCAAAGTTAGCGACTACCAGGCCCACATACACTGCGGATCTAGGTGAATCCGACCTGGAATCCTCCAGTCTTGAAGCCAGGACCTTACCACCAGGCCCTCGTGGACTTCAGAGAGAGATCAAAGTTTTTTCAAATTCTTATCCCCAAAATCTCTTCTCCTGAGTTTTGAAAGCCTTTTTGATTCCTCAATTTCATGATCTCATTTCTCATGAGGGAAAAAAATTTTAAGGAACAAAGATCAAGCCGGTAAAAATTATTTGTACATAAGCAACTAATAAGTAATACGCAATAAATTATTGAATTATTATTAATACCGTTATTGATAAGTAAAATGAAATCCAACTTACTCTTTGTTATCAACAAATATAACGCTCGCTCGCGCCATTGAGAGGAAGACACATGAGCAAAGAAATTATTTTTACTAAAATTTTTGACTACTTCAGTTCTCAAAATTAGTTTCTCCAAAGCGGCTGTGCGAACTAGTCTTTTATTTACGGGCAGTATCTCTTGTTTAGACCAAGCTCCCAAATTCATCTGTGTGTCTCGAGGGTTGCATTCGATAATACATGCTTATAAATATAATTTGGCTAATTTTGAAAATTATATATTTGCCGCCGAAATATCCGTTGGATCTTAATATAAATAAAAGTCATTGTGGGTATGTGGCTATGTTGTGTGTATGTGGGTGTGTTCCATATCTCATCCTAAACTACTGCAGCAATTTCAACCAAACTCTGTACACTTATTATTTAAGACAAGAGGAAGAATATGGTCAACTTTTCGAAGCCCGAAAGTTAATTAGAAATTAACCGAAACCGTTTTTCTGTATTAACTTCGGTGCAAATTGTCCCCCCAAAAATATTTTTATATCATCTTAAATTTCAAAATTCACCTTTTCAATGATACGAATTTTATATCCGTGAAATGTTTCCTTCAACTTTCATTAATTTTTCACAATTTAATAAATTTTTACAAGAGACGATTCTTAAATAAAGCAAATTTAATGAAATTTTTTGCTGCTAGGCAACGATGAGACTTTGAACAAATTTCTTTTTATTTCTATAAATATTTTTAAAAGAAGTGAAAGATCACCGACAACTTTAAAAGGCCCAAAAGTAAATAAAATTCTTTAAATTAAAAATTAAGCAAGATTTTGCTTTTTTTGTGATATATTTCGAAAGTGTTATGTTAAAATAACTATTTTTAAACCATATTAAAGTTTAAAAAATAGCCTTTCAGTGACACAAATTTCATTTGCGTTCAAAATTGTTGCTCTCATTTCAATAATTAAAAAAATCAATTGTGTATAAAATTCACAATTTGTAGCAATGTATTTTTTATTGCTAAAGAACAAGAATACGGATGAAGAGCTGTTGCTAGAACACAAACAAAATTCTGGAAGAATACTAAAGAAAAGTTTAAAAGCAGACGATTCATAATGTATATCGGGAACAACTATTGATCTGGTTTATTTTGACGCTTTTTATTAATAAAAATTTAACTATTTGTTTAATTGACCCAAAACATTCGTCAAAATCTTTCTTATACTTCACTATTTATGAACGAAATCTGAAATAAAACGTTTCAGACGATAAAGAAATTTTTGTATTATAATTTTCTATACGAAAATAATTTTTTCATAAAAAATATTCGACATAAAAGTGTTTTAAGCCCGAGCAACGTCGAGCATAACAGCTAGTTTTCTATATAAGTATTTTTAGAAATCATTCTTGCTCAATGCCTTTCTGAATCATTTCTTGCTGGTTACCGAAAACTTTAAGAACTGAGCGAAATAATTCGTCTAAAATAAAATAGCAGTATTTCAAGTTATTCACGTTAGTTTAGAATGCATTGCATTCAACGAAATTATTAGTGGAATAATCAGTCTGAAAAATCAAACTCGAACAAGAAACTACATTGAGCACATCAAGCTTCAATTTTTAGATAAAGCGCATTGATTACAAGACAGTGTTCGTTTTATACTTTCAAAAGTCGAAACTTTTTTATTATAAATTTGCAATAATGTTTACACCATGCATGTGATGAAACAGTATTCAATATTTGCTGAAGAATTGTTGTAGGAGCCACTTACCAATTTGAACAGAGCTAGTGAACACTGGTAATCCGATTCGTTGGTCTTGGCGAGGAATGGCGTCTTGATTGGCTCTCTTTTCATCCCCCAGATATGTGCCTTGAAGTAAACATTGGTGAATTTGGTGAAGGCATGCTGGTCGATGTCAGAAGGAAGGCGATATTCGGGGCTGAAAGGCTTGGCAACTTCTCCAACGACTTTTGAAACATTCCTTTCATTGTGAATGCATTGCCATTCTAGAGGGAAAAATAAATCTATCAATAATTTATCTTAACCCCTTAACGGGCACGCCCGTCATATTGACGTGCATCGAATTATCGCATTTTTAGGCTAATAAAGTAAAATTTAATCATTAATTAGCTTTATAATGCGAAGCATTTTAAGTATCCTATGCCTTCTTAGATGAATGAAAATGACAGCTCCTGCCCAAAACAGGAGGGGTCATCCTATTAGATAGCAGAGAAAACGCGACCCTCAAGGGGTTAAGGAATATAAATTCGGAAGCCAAGCCACAGTAGATTGTTATAGCAGAAGGCGTTTGAAAAAAATGAAAGAAATCGGGAATTGTCACCAACACTCGTCATCGACGCCCGTATTTCCTTAGCCCCTTTTAAAATTTTATCAAAACTCTCCTTATGAGGAAATATCCCTTTCAACAACAATTAAACTTAATAGCAATTAAACTTATTTGATTTAGTTAGCTATTTAAAATTATAAATTAAATTTAAATTCATTGTAATTAGAGCTATACTTTCTGAATCAAGATAAACTCAAAAATTTTACCCCGGTGCCCGTTGCACAAATTTACACATGACTTTTATTATTATTATTATTTCTGCTATAAAGTCTATATATATATTTCATTTAGTTAACCGTAAAACGCTCATTAAATTGAAATTTTGGGCGTTTCCGATCAAATCGTTCATTCGATGCATTTGTAAAAGTTAAAATCCAGCGTATATCACGTTCTAAAAATATTTTGCATGTTCAAACTTAGCTCTTTTATTTAGATCATTGAGATATTGATGAATTTATTGGCTTATCCATCCGACTAAATTGTTGCGGCGATTGGGAGTCATAAATGAATCGGGGTAGGGGACAAAAAATTATAGACAACAAAAATTACTGGGAGGGATAGGGGGTAGACAACAAAATTTAAAAATTTAGCTAGCTTTCCCCGAGATTGATTTTTTTATTACAATTTCTAGTTTTAGGTAGCTAAAATGAAATAAAAATTTAATTTTTCCTCAAAAAGTGAAAGAGGGCAGATATATCTATGAAAATACTTGTCCAATTGCGTGTTTTCGTTTTAAAACATTTATGTGTTTACATTTTTATAATTAATGTGGTTTTGAGATTTGAACTGTTGTATTCTCCGCAGTTACTTTTTTTTCTTTGTGTTTTAACTCACTTTGTGGCTTGTGTTTTTTGCCATGCACTCTGTAAATGGAGTCATCTCTGTAGTGTGCTTTCTTTGAATAAATAAATAAAATAAATATATTCGATAGGTCTGAAATCGATTTTATCAGATATGGACGACTCTAAACATATTTTAAAGAATTTGATTGTATAGAGGGACAAGACTCAAGTTTGTGTGTAGTGCTGCTGAAGAATCCATTCAATTTTAGGAACCATTTTTTATTAGGCTACGTTCCACAGCACAGAACATTAAAGTTACAACACACAAGACAAAACAGAGTACAACATCTCGAGACAAGCACACAGACTAGAATGAGAGAGAGGCATCATGGGAAAAGATGGCTCCAGTAATGCCGCCTACCATAGAAAGGAGAAGGCAGTTGATTGTAACCGCTACAATTGTAATAAAAAAGAAATCCAACTGACCGTCCAACTTGCTGAATATGAAGGCCAACTCGGCTGGGATTTCGAGATGGTTGACCCCAGCCACTGCCCTCGAGGCCCTCTCCTGCTCTTCTTTGTTGGCGCGCTCTTTGCTTCTCTCCAGGGCAAGTCGGTCAGCCTCCCGTTTCCTCGCCAAAATAGCTTTGATCTGGAAGAAATGATTTTGAAGATATATTGTTTGGAATCTCCGATTCTTATAACACTCATTATCAAAATGGACTTTTTGTGTAGGAGATTTTATAAAATCAGGACATTTCGAAGGCAAACTGTAACATAAAAAAATATCCGAGTGAATACGAACGGTAACATTTTTAGTAAGTGGCTGTAATCTCGTACATGATTCTGTAATGAAATGTACGAACAATCTTTAACTATTTCTCAATACTTGTGCTGAATGTATTTGATATTATAGATGGCGCTCCTGCGGCACCGGGTGACGTCAGTGGTGATATTGTATATATTTGGATGCTTCCCACCGATTTTGGCATTTTTACTTGCTTGCTCGCACCTGCTCATGAAGTCTCTTTCGCCACGAACGTGAACCTTCAGCGGATCCATTTGTTGGTCTTTCTGAAATTGGCATGCGTGCCAAGTGAACACGTGCATGTTGGTTTTAGTTTGTTGTAAATAAAAGGCCTATTTGTTATATTGGAGGCTCCAGCGTCTTCTTTGAGATAGTATCTGTCCTCACCTTCCGCGACAACTTCTGGTACATTCAACGTCGGCATGTAGATTTTTTTTTTCGTTCAAGTTCTGGCGATGGTAGCTTTGTTAAGACCCACAGAGAGGAAAGACTTTGCATAGAATTAACCGAAGTAATTCTTGGTCAAGCGAAAAGCTGTCCCGATTAACTTTCTAATGTGAAGAATATAATGAAGGAAAATTTGACAAAAATAATGGAATGGAAACTGTATCCAATACATCGAGAAACGAATTAAATGACCTTCACTGAAGTAGTTTACCAACGTTCAATACTCGTGTAAGAAACAGTTAACGCATTTTACCGGATTGATAAACTCAAAAACATGCTCCACATTAAATTAAATAAAATCTGAAAAGTCACTAAAACACAAATGTGAACACACTATTTGTGAGGCAAATGGACAATGTAGTATTGCAAAACATACACGGTGTAAAAAAAGCTACTGTTCTTTTGTGAATGTTACACAATACAAAAGAAAAATACACTTTTAAAGGAAACGAAATTCATCCATTTTTACCAAATTAGCTACATATATAAAAAACACAGGGAAAAAAAATTCACTTTAA
Organism: Araneus ventricosus; assembly: GCA_013235015.1. NCBI lineage: Eukaryota > Metazoa > Arthropoda > Arachnida > Araneae > Araneidae > Araneus > Araneus ventricosus. The sequence goes on from BGPR01000420.1 coordinate 385,137, forward strand.
TTTACATAAATTTACAGAATTCAGAGAAGGCTTCCTTGGTTTAAGCAAACTAATGTCTGAAATTTTTTCTGTTCGAAAATACCGAGTAGTTTACGTATTTAGTAGCAACCTTTTTAAAAAAGAAAATAAAAGAGGTAGAAGCTACATTTCTAATACTTCAGGTGATGAACTTTTCATCATAATAACATAAAACATTCAATTTTCTCTTTTAACTTCAGTGTAAAAGTTACAGCCTGGTGCATATATGTCCCAGCTCTTTTTGTAGGCATGAAACTAAGACATTAAAAACCATCCGAAAGTAAGCTTAAAAATACAAACAACCGGGTCATCTGCCCATACATCATTACCACTTTCTGAAAACTATATGCAAATGTTACTACCCAGATATTTGAATCATCAGCAACATTCGGACAGCGAAAAATTGTCACACTAAATTACGTTCCTTAAATTAATAAAGGCCCAATCACAGTGGCGCAAAATGCAAGAAAATTTAGTAGATAGTGCAATATTCGTAACGAATAAAAATATATATTTGTAGAATTATTAAAATATTTGGAGAAAAGAAATCAATTAGATTTAAAAAAATCGTTTGGTCATAAAAGAAATTAATTTTAAAATGTCGGTCGGCTGAAAAAGAAATTAATTAAAAATATCGTTTGGCATTAATTCTCTTCTAAAGGTTATAAAAATAGTTTGGCAACGATGATTGTCTTTTGCTAGCGTTGCCTATCAATGGAAAAGAATAATGAATTGTACTTGGAATTTGATGTAAGAGTGATGTAACGTTTGTGATGTAAGTGTATGTGTTTGCTTTACATGTTTGTGCTGTGGTAGACGTCCAATAAATATATTATTTTTGATAAAGGCGGCTCCACGATTTTTCATACAATGCTGAAATACATCACAATAGCAGTAAGCACCTATGACTGGGACACAAGTGTCCCAACAGTCTCGATAGGTTAAAGAACTAATTCGAAATATTTTTACAAGTAGATAAGATGATAATTAAGATAATTGAATTTTGAATTCTTCTTCTTAAACAACTAAATATAAAACAAACTTACAAGTAAATAAGATTGAAAGTCAAAGATTTAATTTCTGAATTTGTGTTCACGAAAAATTGAACATAAATTACAAAGTTGAATATAGGGACTTTAGATTTTCAAACGGTAAAAATTTAACGAAAAATATTATGGACAGAATTCTTTTTAATTATTATTTCGATGACCGTTACAAGCAATTTAGAACAAAAAAATTTTAAAAGATTCAGATTCACGGAAAATCAAAGAAAAATCTTAAATAAAATGCCTACTTCAAAAACATTTCTAATTCTATTTGATCAGAATAGGAGTATAACATATATACTCACTTTATCGTATTCCCTTTTCTGGCGTAACATCCGATAATTGGCCTGCGTCCTGATGATTCCTTTCCGAATGATTCGATAGCTGCGTCTGAAACACGAAAAACACGCCATTAAGAATAGTTATTAACCCAATCTCTTCGCTTGATTAGATTTAATTGCAGTTACGATCACAACACAAACAAATGCAAATGCGGGCGAAAAACTGGAGAAAATGGCATTTCGGAGATAATGACACAATTTTTTGCTGTATGAATGAACTTGAAACTATGAAATACTGATCGCGAATATTTAATTTTTTAGACGATTGATTGGTTTATTTTACCACTGTTGAGTCTTAAATACAACTTAGCTTCGATTTACGACAAAATAAACACCTCAATTTAAAAATAAAATGTTACTTCAGGTTGTATTTTTAATTAAAATACATACAATACAGTACATATAATGAATTTTTCACTTTATGTACAATACTTATACGTACATATATTTAATAGTTCTTATATATAAGTTTTATAACCTGCGTGAATGAAAATGGTGTTAAAAATATAAATCCAACTTGACCAATGTGGGCGGCGGTCTTTCGAAGCATTTAGACTCAATAGTCTTTTATCTTCCGTTTCAGCTAGAAATGAAAGATTAGTGACCTAAAAAATTATTTTCAACTTTTGCGTTCATTTTATCGCGTGAATATATACCTTATACCTTAATTTTTTAAATTTATTTTCTTTTCTACTTTTTAGTGACGGCTGACACGAATACACACGACATGTTAGTCATAGTAAACCAAATTCAATTATTGAATTCTCCAATATAAAACACATATGAAAATTATTATATAAATATGCACAATTACATTTTTAAAATGATTTAATGACATAAACTTTCTGAAATATAAATCCGTAATATATTACGTGATAACTTACAATTATTATCAACAATGTAATAGAAAAAAAAGAGAATCTATCCACACAACTTTCTCTTTTTGCTTTGAGTGCCAAATGTTTGGCGCACACGAAGTAAAAAAAAATCTAGGTGTTGGCGAATTCTAATAGAAAGTAAACCCAAGACGCGTAGAAACACGAGCTATTACGTCATTCCTCTGTGCAGCGCCGGAAGTGTAGCGTGTTCTCTGTTAGCTTCGTGGTGTTGTTATAACCCTACTTCCAAATTTATCGCCCAAATTTAGGGTTAAAATTTTAATATTTTTTTAGATTTAAAATAGGTATAGATTGAAATTTTTTTTTTGCTATTATTGTACTATCACCGGAAACCCACCACTATGCTAAATTTCAAAGCTGTAGCTCGATTGGAAGTGGGTAAGAAATTGATCTCAAGATTTGAGGACAGGACAGTCAAGTTGAATAAAAGCTTATAAAAATGTTCACCTTTTGAACATTTACTTCTCTGAGCAAATTATTCCGCATGTAATTTATAACTCAATGCGATTTGCTAATGAAATTCACCTGAGAACTAAGAAAAAATTAACAAAATTCGTTTTAAAGTAAACGTACCATGATTTAAAACTAACTGTACGAATTTTGGGTATTCAGTTGCTAAATAAAAACAATCATAATGTCAAATTCACATAGAAATATTCTTATTAAAAGAAGTGTAATTGTTCTCTTATATTATTTTTATTTAACATGAACCATGATTTTAAACAAAAATACTAATTTTTGAAAGCATCAAATTAAATGCTCACATTTTCATTATTAATGTTTCGAAATTGAAATATTTTTTGGATTTGTGATATATTTTTAGTTTAAATTTTTAATGTTATTCGCTTGTTTGTAATTATTTATTGCCGTTAGTTAAATGGGAATTATTTTATTCCATGTGCAAAACTAAGTACAGAAGATGTAATTCCAATTTTTATTACATTTAAAACGTTCTTCTTCGAGATATCAGAAGAAAAATATTTATACTCCAAATGTGAAAGAATTGCTGTACATTAAGCCAAAGTTTGGCGATTTTTCAGGAAATTCAGAATAGAAGAAAGGTTTAAGAACTTCAACATTGTTTTGTTATATCAAAATTAGGCGAAATTATAAGATTTAAAAAATGAATTACACCAGTTTTTCGAGTATTGCGCTTGCAACTTAAATGGTCAAGAGCTTTGATCAGTTGTGGTCCGAGTAGATTAACGTTTTGCTTATTACACTAATAACACCATTCTGTTTAAGCGTCTCATATTATCTCAAAATCAGGCAAGGGCGTTTTTAGGGATTAAAAACTCTTTTATATCCTGGATGTCCAATGCTCAGCAATAATATTTTGGCTTAATATTTTAGTTCATTTCATTGCTTTTACTATTTTAAACATATTCTGAAAATTTCAAGTGAATATCTTGATTAGATTTCGAGATATCATGTTAACGGTGGGGAAATTTTATGAAAAACAAAGTTCTGAGAAAACTGCACTTAAATATTTCCTTCCGGTTGGTTTTGCTTCAGACAAAGTATTTTAAAATCGTTTTAACTTTTTTTCTAATTCGTTTAGAAAAAAAATGTAAACGGATTTGGAAAGATGAAAGTCTGAACTACAAGAAAAATTCCAAAAATAATATTCGCCAAAGTGGTCGAAAATCAGTGTTTTCAACGTAGGCGGATATGTTTAATACTTACGCAGCAATTAAGTGCAATTTGTTAGTATCTACACCATTTTTTCCTATAAATAAATATGCATATGAATTACTTTTTTTTTGTTTTCGCGTATATGAAGTAAGAATTCTACCTCGAGATTTTGACGGGGATACACGTTTTAGATTTCCTTGAGTCAGAAAATTTCTGGAATTATGACTGTTTGTAAACACGATAATTCAGAAACGCAACGAGCTAGACGAATGAAAATTGGTACACGTTCTTTATATCAAGGTGTAAATTTCTATCAAATTGGCACATGTTCTTTAGATCAAGGTGTAGATTTCTTCAAATTGGTACAAGTTCTTTATATCAAGGTGTAGATTTCTATCCAATTGGTACACAGTCTTTATATCAAGGTTAGATTTCTATCAAATTTTAGGACGAAATTCATCAAAAAGGTAGTCAATACGTTCATCTGGATGCATACGAATATGTTAACTCAGAAACGCAAGTAGTTAGATCGATGAAATTTGTCTCATGGTTTTATCACTAGGATTTTAGGTCTGTATGAAATTTTGGATCAAATTCGTCAAAGAGTCGACTGTTTGTCGATCCATTTAGTCGCAGGTCAAAGAGAGCAACGCTAATAAACAACCAGCGGAAGTGGTCTCCCCTAAACTTTCTCGTATACTCCCTAACATATGTGGAGAAAAATAAGCTAAAAGGCAGTAAAACGCATCAAGCGTCTCTAGCACAGTTGGAGAAAAAAGTTGTAATAGAAAATCTCATGCACATTGCCAGAGTGCTTAAGAAATAAAAAAAAGCATGAAAAACAGAACTGATGAATCAATTGGCACTAACTTTCGTTTTGTTAATAACAATGACTTTCGTTTTGTCCGAGTGAAAATAATGCAAAATCCACAAACATAAAAAAATGCATTACCAATTACAAAATAAAACTAACCGTAAATTAAATACGCAACTCTTTTCAAGAAAATGTTTCTTTGCGACTGACTATGATTCACCGGAATGAAAACGAAAGGCAGATTAAAATGAAATTAGCAGTGAGCCAAGGCAGAACGTAGTATGGTGAAGTAGGATCAGAAGCTGGCGTGATTACGCAATAGGGCTACGTAAGATAAAGCAAACCAAATTTGTAATCTGAAAGCCTTTTTTTTACCGATATCAACGAAAAGTAGAGACAAATCTACAATTAGGGTTTCAAGACTACATACGAAATTTCATTTATCTAAGTCATTTCTTTTAGAAGATATCGTCTTCAGAAGTATGCGCTTATACAGACAGTCAACCCTTTGACGGATTTGGTCCAAACTTTCATACGGACCTTTATTTCTGATGATAAAACTGTATACCAAATTTTATCCATCCAGCTATTCAAGTTTTTAAGTTATAATGTTCACATGAACGCGGACAGACAGACTTCCCATGGACGGATTTTGCCCAAAAATTGATAGAAACCTACAAATTATATGTGAAGATCATATACAAAATTTCATCCCTGTAGCTCTAATAGTTTTCGAGTTATCGTGTTCACAGACATAATTCCAAAATTGTGTTTTTCGGACTCGTGGAGGTCTAAAACATGGAGATTCGTCAAAATCTCGAGTTCGAAATTTTTAACGATTACAATACTTTCTCTTTGTATACTTCGTATACTAGAAAGTTAAAATGCACCAAGCTAGATAAACAAAATTTAGTATATAATTTTAACACAAAAGCTGTAGATCTGTGCCTATTTTTGGACAAAATACACCAACAGGTAAAGTGTCTGTTGTTTTACACCAACAGGTAAAGTGTCTGTTGTTT
>BGPR01000420.1:390921-413663 GCA_013235015.1 Araneus ventricosus
TAAAGTGTCTGTTGTTTTACACCAACAGGTAAAGTGTCTGTTGTTTTACACCAACAGGTAAAGTGTCTGTTGTTTAGTCTGTCCGTGAGTATGTGGACTCGAAAATCGAAAATACAAAAATCTAGATAAATAAAATTTAATTTGTGGTCTTGGCACGAAATTTGTATATCTGTATCAAATTTTGGACACAACTTCCAACGGAAAAATGTCCAAAATGCATACTCGACTCTCTTCGCTATACGACGAAGCTGAATACAAAACGTGTATAATATGAAAGTACAAGATAAAATCGGAGTAAAAACACTCCCTCTTGTTCTAATTGTCTTATGTTAGATACATCGCAAATCTCAGAATCTATAATAAATTTTACAAAACAATAAATAGACTCGCAAATAATGATACTAATTTTTACTTTATTCTAATTTTATTTCAATAGAATCTATATAATTTAGCATAGAATCCATGCACTATCAATCACAGCAGAGCTAAGGAATAAAACTAGTTCGAATTAATTATTGTATCGCGTTAGAGTTAACCAATCAGATTCACACGGTAGTTTACTAAAAAAATGCCTATAAACTACTTTCCATAAGACATTTCCTTATTTTTGAAATAAGCAAAAAGGTCACGAATACTCCAAAACACACACTTTTTACGATCGTGACAGATTCAGTGCTTTACGGAAGACTTCACTTTAAAGAAGCAATAAACTTTTACGATACGATTCTGAAGCAGAACTCCGAAATGGTCTACTTAACCACTACAATCAACCACAAACTTCACCTGTCATGTTTTTTCCATAGGTGATGTGCTCGGAATTTCAAAACTGATCTAGTGACATCGAAAAGTGAATAATTAGTTAATCACACAGAGATATGAACTTTTAGTTGCACAGTTGAGGAATGTGCCTTTTATACCATGATTGACGTTCACCATCTTTTCTATTTGTTGTGAACACGCTAATTTATATTAACTATACAACTCTTCTTCTAACATTATCTATTTTAAAGTCTGTGTTAACACATTCCACATTATCGTATGCAGAAGACAATATCCTCCGAAATCTGTTTTCCTCAAGTGTATGCTTATTTGGTGTAAGCAATACGCGCACGGCGTTGCCCGTGGAATCAGGACTTCAACAAAATGGGAAAAAATGCCCACAATGACACGAAAAAGTTCTGAAAACAAAATCAAAACAAAAGATACATATTATTGATTTTCGACAATGACACGAATGTGATGACGTCACCGGAAAGAATCGGATTGTAGAAAGCATATTACGTCACCTCCTGCGAGGAAGGTCATCACCAGCCATTGAAATTGCAATAGTGCATTCTGCGATGGTCCGAAGAAACGCTCGCTGTCAAATCTCGTTAGCAAAAAAACTGTTTGAACTGATCAGGGAAAAATTAATTTAAAAGAAACGGAATAAGATATTTTAACCGTTCTTATTTTGAATCCGACAGAAACGTTCCAGTTACAAGCTGAAAAAAAATTTAAATTATAGAGTTGTTAGAACGTCAGATGCGAGAATTTAAAAAAATCCTTATCAAAAATTACCATAAAAGTGACTATTATTTAAAAATTTCTCAAAATTCAGTAAATTGCGTTAGAAATTTGAAACAAACTTCATTAGAACGAAAATTGTTTGTTCTCTCCGATGGTACATTGACTGTTTCTCAACGATCATTAGAAAAGATACTACAGCCGTAAACGTGCCAAAAATGATCCAAAACAACACAAAACATTAAATAAAAATTTTTCTACATAAAATTTTAAAATTCCGGCTTCGAGGTGCATTGAGTCACCATTACGACTACCTGTGTGCCAAATTTCATGGCTGTAAGTGCTATAGATTTGTCTGAACATCGCACACACACACGCAAACATTGACTTTTATAAGTATAGATAATGGGATACTTTAATGCCCAATGATAATAAATTAAATCAGCGGACTTTGTTCTCCCTTCGTTTTTATCGTATATTCCCAGGATATGGGCCGCTTTGTGATTAGTTTCGTCGTAGGGTGAAGAAAATAAAATATGCAATTTATTCCTTTGATTGATTGGTCCAAAATTTTGTAAAGATCAGCAAGGCTACACAGCAAATTTCACTCATCTAACTCGTTGTGTTTTCTGGTTATCGCGTTCATATACATATGAATAAATGAACAGTCACCCAGTAGAAGGATTTGACCTGAAATTTGATTCACAATTTTGGCGATAAAGCCAAGTGCCATATTTCACTCATCTAACTCGTTGTGTTTTTGAGTTATCGCGTTCACAGACAACCGACCGATGGACAAGACATAATTCCATTTTTGTTTTGACTCATGTAGGCCTAAACGTGGAGATTTATCAAATTCTCGAGGCTGAATTGTTCCATGATTATAACGCTTTCTTTTTACATACTTCGTTTACCGAAAGTGTAGGAAAAATGGGTGACAAAAAGCTTTCGATTTTGCAATAAGCCTCCACCAGTGTTGCTTTCAATTCATAGGTGGTTCAATGCAACAATGAACGCCTAATAAGGCTATGGCGGGTCTCTTTAATCCTCCGAACAGCGCAAACGTCTTTTTAAGTATTTCATGTTCAGTTCAAAAGCAGGCAGCTCGTATTTATATTTTCTTAAACAATCATGGATAAAGTATTCTTAAGATTTCAGAGATATAATTAAATACAAAGAAGATAGATTTATTTACTTTAAAAGCCAAGTATTCTAGCCTGACAGCTAAAAGATCAAAATAATTGGGCGCTCAGAGGGTTAAAAATTCATTACATTGTTACCCTAATTAAGTGTGCAAGTTAAATATAAAAATTAATTCGTTAGCAAATGCTCTTAGCGAACGAGAAAACTCCTCCGTAGCACTACATGTGTTAAGAAAATAGACATGCTTAGTAGGGATCGCCAGTCGAGTTTTTCTGGACAAATAATTGGACTTTGTTATGCGAATGGGAGCTAATCACAATTTTGTGCGGATTTTTACAATTGCAAACTTGTACTAGATGTGAGTAATTTGCTGTGAAAAACTGCATGTACTCAACTCCAAACGACACAACAGACTGCAGCAATTACTTTTGTAAAGAACAAAATACGATGTGTCAGAGTTTTTTACTTTCTCGTATACGAAGTATACAAAGAGAAGGTATTGTAATCGTCAAAAAATTCAAACTCGAGATTTTGACGAATCTCCACGTTTTAAACCTCTCCGAGTCCGAAAAACACAATTTTGGAATTATGTCTGTCTGTGAACACGATAACTCGAAAACTATTAGAGCTGCGGGGATGAAATTTGGTATGCGATCTTTACACATAATTTGCAGGTTTCTATAAAATTTGGGACAAAATCCGTCTAAGGGAAGTCTGTCTGCCTGCTTTCATGTGAACACTGTAACTCAAAAACTTGATTAGATAAATGGATAAAATTTGGTGCACAGTTTTATCACCAGGAATATAGATTTTTATCAAATTTTGGGCCCAAGCCGTCAAAGGGTTGACTGTCTGTCGGTCTGCATAATCGCATACTTCTAAACATTATAACTCGTAAACCCTACGGTGTTGATTAATAAAAATTGGTATGAGGCCTGCTAACATTAATTGTAGATCCGTTCCCAATTTTCGAAAAGAAGTTGTTCAAATCGCCTATTTGTCTTTTCTCGTCACACAATGACGCGAGGCCGTTGTTGCATAATTGCGCGATTCACTTGCGCTAATCCTTTCCGCATCTACCACGAATTTCGCCTCCAAGCTTCCGATTCCCAAGCTTTTTCTCTCCACTGCGGTTAGGGACGTTTCGTTTTACTGCCTTTTAGCGTATTTTTTCTCCACATGTGTTAGGAACATACTAGAAAGTTTAGGGGAAGCCACTCCCGCTGGTTTCAGTAAATTTCATGAAAGGATATATCTCAAAATATGTACTCTGGAGTTGGTTTTCAACAGCGTAAATGAATTCAATGAAATGATTTCAGGATTCTTAATCTAACTGCTTTTGTGAAGCAGCTAATATTGCCAACCAAAAGTCAAATGTCTTAAGTATAAACACCTTTCCTCACTAATTTCACCAGTTTCGTCAAGAACAAAAATTACAGTACGCGAAAATGCAGAGCAGCGTCCTTACCTGGCGGTCCAGGCCCTGTATGACGTCTGTATCTTGACGGCACTGTGCCGCATGAGCTTGTACTTCTTCCTCGCCTGGTATCCCCGCACATATCGCTGGATGGTGACCACGGACCCTCGGAGGATGTTCACTCGTTCCTTCTCCAGGGCTTGCTCCAGGGATTCCCTCAGAAAGACCTAAGAACAAAGCACCCCATTAATTCACTGAACTTTAAATTACGGTTACATGAAATCTCAATCTCTCATCTATTTACCAAATTTATTTTGTAAAGGCGTCCTTTTTTTTCTTCCACAATAAGAGGCATGATTTTAAGCCCTTCTTTTCACACTCTGTTTAAAAGACTGTTTTTAATTTCTCCTTTGTGCTTAAATGTTTTTTATTTCCAATACATTCCGGAATGGGTTCAGGCCATAGAGGAAATTAAATATTAATTAATTCAGACCTTAAAGTCTTTTTCCTCTACAGAAAACCTATTCCAGTTTTGAATCTGCGTGGATGAATGCCTCTGATGAAGTCGTCCACCGGATTCTTACTTCTTATTGGTGTCTGCTATTATTTTTATATTTTTAACTTTTCCAAAATTAAAATTCCCTTCATTAGTATTTATATTCATTATGAAATCTCAAACATACTTTTAAGATGAAGATTATGAAGTTAAGCGGGAATCCCCGCTCCCATCTCTTTTTAAATCATTGAAAGAATTGTCTCTTTTGACTGGCTGGTTAGGGTTATGACTTTTGTTTCCCCCCACTAGCAACCTATCTAGCCATCAGACATAGAGCAACCAATAGAAAAGGAATAATATTCTAAGCAGAGCAATTTGGTTTCTCACAGATAGATAAGGGGGTTGGAGAAACTAATGGTTTATGGCAGAACTCTAATGGAATTTGTGGTGCTCAGATGAAATATCGCTGCTAAAACAACTATATCAACCAGTAGAAAGGTTAATTCCATAACTTACATAAGAACGTCAAAAATATTATTTTATGTTATAATATTATTTTAATCCTTTATATTCCGTATTAATTTACCAACAGCTTTTTTAACTGTATTTTTTATCCTTATATAAGTTTTGGTGCAGAATAACCCTAGGAAGGACGAAAATGCTTTTTAATTTAATAAATAATTAAATAAATTAAATAAATTATTAAATCAATTTAATAAATAATTAAAATTTAATTTGTGCCTTTAGCTGTTATCTACTGCCTGCTGTTGGAACTACATTCTTCGGGTATTCATCACGCTCATTAGGAAAAACCGGTCATATTACGAAAATATAAGCCCTTGATTAAAGCGGTAGTTTCTAGTACCTTAAGATATAAAGGGTTAAATTTCCCTTGTTTGAAAAAAAAATTATTAATGACTCTTAAATATTTCTTAAGTCATTATAAACGGCTAAATTTGGTCCTTTCGTCTCAAAAATTTGCCGACCACCCAACCTTTGAGAACTTTGAATGTATTTATATCAGAAATAGGTGTTGCTACTGAAATTAGGGCACTGAAGCGTATTTTAAGATGCAGGGGAAATCTGACTTATGCAATTGCTGAGCAGTAATCCGCAGATCTAAAAAAGAGTCTTACCTTAGAGCTTCCAAGCTGATACTGGTCCTTGGAGCCGGGTATTTTATCGAGAATGACGCGGCAGACATCCCTTGACGGAGATCCGCGAGGAAGTCTTCCGGGAACGATGCATCGGTACCTGAAAGCACAAGAATTGCATTGAATTGCATGAGATCGCCATTTACAGGGGAAAAAAAAGAAAACTAAATTTATTTCCTCTGTTCGGTTTCAGTTTATATAACAAAAGGGAAGAGACCTCCCATGAATAGCAAATTATTAAACGTATTTAAGGACGGCTTAAGTATCTTCTACCACACGTTAAAATTATTGGTAGAATGCTCATTAGGACTTTGTTTTTAATAGATACTCACGCTTCATGCAGTGAAGTATATTTGTTGCAATTGTGACAGCAGATAAAATTAAGTTTGCTTACAAACGGGAAAAGCTTTGACCTACCAACGTTTGAGGCACATCCCCTCCCTCAAGTAACAACTCCCCCATGTACGAAGTTAACGTATTGCAAGCATTAAACGTTAAATAATTGACAGATAATGTCAGATTCTAATAGAATAGAGTAACCGACGATTTCTAAGGAATATGTCTATAAAATGAAGCAGCGAATACATAGGAGCATGTATATAAGCGATAATATACAAGCATGGGTAATATACAGGGCGAGTCTAAATTGTTTTTACAAAATAAGAGGGGTGATAGTACCCATCCAGACAAACAATTACCATGGAACACAGGGGCTCATTCAACTCTGAGAGGCAGAAAAGAGTAAAATTAGAATTTGAACATGAACTAACAACAGTGTTGGGAAAGCGAATGAACGATACCAGAAGTTGCACAATCTGATTTATTGATCAGAGAAAAACTCACAGCAAGTGCTCAAAGTAGCGGCCACTCGTGTTGTTGCACAGTTCACACCGGCGAAGGAATGATTGGCGCACCCCCTCGAAGACTCCTGGTGTTGTGTTAATTTTGTCTGCGGCAACAATTCTTGCTACGAGATCTTCAACCGAGTCCACAGGCGTGCGTCTCGTACACTAAAGATGTCATGTGCCCCCAGAAGAAAAAGTCCAGTGGGTTGAGGTCCGTTGAGTGAGGAGGCCAAGCCACAGGTCCGAAACGTCCGATCCATCGTGCGGGATAGACCAGGCCATCTTGCTTAGGATATATGCTACGTATTCAAGCACAAAACGACATCAGAGGCGATGACTTGTTCATGCTCGACGCGTTTCGACTTTTCACTCTGAGAGGCATAAAAGAGTAATGCGACCCTATGTTACATGGTAATTATTGCTTATCTGGATGGGTACTATCACCCCTCTTATTTTGTAAAAACAATTTAGACTCGCCCTGTATAAGCGAATCAACGAATAAAATATGAAATTGGCATTTTACATTAGTCACTTCCTAAATATATCCCGGATAACCGTACAGATAATTATTCACATTTTTATAAACAGTTTCTTTTATGTTAATTGCATCAACATTGCGATATTAGCGATAACTTTCTTTACAAAACTGTAACAAATCTATAGCACTGAAATGTAGCACATTCTACAGCGGACATTGAAACAATAGTCATGCATAGGTTTTGTTAAGTTTAGTTTAGCTAGATTAACGTCCCGTTTTGCAGATACCGTGTTCGGATGACAAGAACGACACCTCAGCCACCATCCTCTCACTCCGAACTTCCACCCCACACCAACAGGAAGATATTGAACCTCGGCAAATTTAATATTCATCAAAGTCCCTACACACGGCGGTTCTTCCATCGAATCGGGTCTCAAACCCGAGACACTCCGGCTCTCCATATGAATGCCTCACTTGCCAAATCTATTAACTCCATTTTTTGAATTTTTAAAAAATTTTAGTGTCAAAACACTTGATAGACTCCTGTTTATATTCAAAACAAATCTCTCTAATAATAAGAATTAACACCACAAAATGAAACATTTTTTTGCTAGTGAATAATAAATAATTTCTTTCAGAAGCCAATCTTATTAACTCCATACTCTTATGTAAATCGTTGCTAACTGCATTCTTGCGCAATAAAAATTTAGTTAAACTTTTTAATGCAATGATTTTGTCGTAAAAGTACCGCTTTTTCTGTTGTTGTTGTCATTCGTTATTTTACCTATCTTCCTCCTCTTGGGGTTAAGTAATAATAAGTTATTTATACCCCGACACCTTCTCCTTAAGAATGATCCCTACGTATGTGAATTTTATTAGTTTTAATGTCGGATTGACCGAAAAGTCGAAACCCAACCCATACAATTCAAGTGTGACGTTAACGAAGATTCAGAATTTAATGCCATTAATATATGAAAATCTGTAGCAGGTAGAGCACTATGCCTGAAAAATGTAGAACAGCCTTTATTGTAACCAACAGGTAGAATTGTGACAAGAGAAAAGAGGAAAGATATGATGGACTTGTTGAAATTCATTTCTCCCATTAAAGATGATTATTATAAAAACTTAAGGACAAATCGACATGACGGGAGCTCAAATACAGCTGACGAAGAAGACATTTATATTGCAGATGAATCAATGTAAACAAAGTAATAGTAATAACTGTAAAAGGAACAGAATCTACTAGAAATCTAAAATCTTCAATAAAAAAATGAATATAATGAAGTTTTTCTTTAATAAAAAAATAATTTGAAGATTGAATTTGATTTAATTCTTTTCTTTCTATTGCCAAATCTATTAACTCCCTTAACCACGCAAAAATTGTAGTAATAATAACGAGTACTCCGAGGATATTCTATCTTATACTTTTATATGTCGTTAGACAACAGATTCATCTGCAGTAATACAGTCCAAGAAGTTTATTTTACTTTGTAATTACAAAGGAATTTAAAAAAAAGCAATGCATACTATTTTAACTTTTTTCTCTAGTTTTCGTTTTATGGAGTTAATCGATTTGGCAATTGAGGCATTGATATATCTGTGAGAAGTCGTCAACACTGAAAAGATCTGAAGCATTTTAAATTTTGTTACGACATTTTTTCCCCTTCTTCCAGCTGATAGAACTGATGTGTAAACATCTATGGCAATTCGCTAAAAGTTTTATTAAGAGATAAGATCACTGCTTAAACTGAACTTTAATGTTGTCTATTCACTATCATCCTTAAAACGCCCGTAATATATTGAACTTTAAGCAATTTGGTTAAATTTAAAACTACTGGCCTTCAACTGTAACGATAACAATAGAATTAGAGACATGTGGGCACCACTGTTCAGGTCAGGAAGAAATTAATAACAAAGTGTAGTTTAAACACGTTTGCTGACGTGAATACCATGGCATTCATTATCATTGCGATGCAAAGTGACATGAATGTTATAACATTCATATGTACAAGCCACATTATCACGTATCCAATTCTATAAATTCTTAATGTTTTGAAATTAATTTCCGTTAAAAGTAATGGGTTAACGGGTTCAATGGATATTTTCATGTTTGTTTTTTCTTTGTATACTCAAAAATTCCGTTAGATGGTCAATTAAGTAAATTAGAAATGTAATACTTCCATTGTTCCACTGTTCAGTCAGGAAGAAATTAATAACAAAGGGTAGTTTAAACACGTTTGCTGACGTGAATACCATGGCATTCATTATCATTGCGATGCAAAGTGACATGAATGTTATAACATTCATATGTACAAGCCACATTATCATGCATCCAATTCTATAAATCCTTTATGTTTTGAAATTACTTTCCCTTAAAAGTAATGGGTTAACGGATTCAATGAATATTTTCATGTTTTTTTTTTGTATACTTAAAAAAAATTCGTTAGATGGTCAATTAAGTAAATTAGAAACGTAATACTTCCATTGCATCTGTATTCAGTTGTCTTAAACCGCCTGTCTATTTTTGTAGCTCACCAAATGTTTACAAGTTCGCGGACGTGTTAAAGAGGTTAAAATGTTTCGATATTATTTGTTTAAAATGACAGATTTTAAAGGAAGATATTTTTGCATGAAGAAAGCTTTCTGTCATTTAAATTGAAGGGAAGGATAATGTTTTAAATTTTTCATAAGATCAACGGAGAAATTCTGTAAAAACACGTTGACTGCGAACCACGAGATAACTTGTCGTTGTATCACTTCGTTTACTAGTACTTGACTCACCATTCGCGACATCGCTGTAATCTAGCAAATCTGACAAAAACAATACAACTGAGGAGCTTATCTGAATTGCATTACAGATGGTGAATACAGTATTTACGCAACATCCAAAAATTATCCAGAAGTTATCAATTGCTCAACACATTAATTTAACGATTTATGCAACGCAAATGCTTTCCAAAATCTATGCTTTAATGACGGTAAAAAAAAAACCTTCCAAGAAATATCTTTTCCTGCACTTAATATTGATTTGTTTCATGATGAATCATCAGTTGTTAGATAATAAATGATAATAAACCTCAACGAAAATTTATTCAATCATCTTATGCCGTAAACAATTCAAATAAGGAATAATGCAGGTGAAACCTAATTGGTTACTGCAGTTCTGTAAAAGTCAATGACAGAAATAAATTCTCAGAAGGCAGTCAAACAGTTCAATACTTTCTTTTTATAGAACACTCATTAACACATTTCTAAAGAATTTCCAACATATTTTCATCAACGAATCATTAGATTCGCTTCTTTTCTGCAAGGAAGGGGGAAAAGAGTTTCGTTCGAAAATCGAGAACGATCCAAACACCCTCGGAGGAAGAAACAAAGGCAATTAGAACCAATTTTTCCTATCACCTTATCGATTACGATTACGATCTGACATTGTCGTCGGTTTTCATCACGCTCCACAGGCCAAGCTGTGCGAAGCTTATGCCAAATAAAATATCGTCTGCGACCGAAAAAAACTAGATTTTAAGAGCTCAGAATGATACCGGACGTTCTTGCCGCCAAAAAGAACGGAAAGACTTAAAATTTGGTGAAGTGTTTCAAGTTATTCAGTAATGATACATGCTGAACAAGTTAAACAGGTGCAAAGTGTTTGTTTGAGCTAGTTAGAATACAGAGGATCAAACTATTTTGACAGTGATTGATGATTTAATCGGTTGGAATCGATGGAATTATATCGGTTGAAGAAATGCTTAAATTAATGGGTGGGCATATTTGAGGCAAATAGTTACAGAAAATATCGTCTTTGTCAATCATGTAGCAAGGTTTTACAGAATCTGATTCTTGGGTTTTAAAAACACACTTTAATAATTAAGCCTTGAAATGTAATTATCAGCTCATTAACCATCAAGTAATACCGGGTAAAACATTTGTTGTGTCAAGAAATTTAAAACATTTAAAAAATGCATTCACTCGAGAAATTGAATAGCATAATTTAACTTAAGAATGTTCAACTCGTTCTAGAACATGGAGTGGTCTGAAATGTACTTCCGGTTACAGAATGTTTAACACTCAAAGCTGTAACGAAGTCGATTGTAAAAGTTTATTTAAAAGACAAAAATTATATGGACACATTTAACACTTCAGGTATGTAAAACGAAATAAAATAACATTTCCAAAATATAATATGCTATTTATTTTGGAGGCAAAATAACTTCGTATGCGAAGTGGTCAATGTCGTTAGTTGACGAAAGCTCTTAAATGTTGCTATTAGTAACAGTTAGAGCGAAAACTGGAATTAAATCTTTTTAGCGCTAGGCTTTAATACTAATTTTTTTTATAAAGTAACACAATGAGGGTGTTACGTTTCATGTAAGAAATATAAACTCTAATCGTTGAATTCTAAAATAAATTGTTTATTTTCAGTAAAGGTGCAGTTCTCACTAAAAAATGAACATTAAAAATTTATAGTATTCTAAAAATTACAATTCATATTTTTTTGGTTTTGTTTACAATGACTTCAACACGAAATAAATGAAACAGTCAATGTAGAGAGATATAACAAAAGCAATATACAATATTCTTTTGTTTAAAAGTTTTTAATTTATTCCAATAATTTCCGAAATTTTTCTCACGTTTTAAAGGCGACGTGGAGACATTATGTGTTTTAGTGATAATGAATTAAGCATCGTAAGTTTAAAGCACATCTAGATAATTTACTTGAATTAAAAGAATTTATAAGAATTCTTTATAAGAAAGCAGTTTAAAATAAAAACTGTCAGTAAAATACACTATAAGATACAAGTATATAAGAAAATACAAAATGTTACGTTGATAGCTAAATTTTCTGGGAACATCTAGTGAAAAATCTTTCGTCATATTATATGACACAATATCACAATTTGATACTTACGTATTAACGCCACCGAAGCTACAGATTTGGCGGTTTTTGTACTTATGTATTAACGCCAATTTGGCGGTTTTTAAGTGGCACCAATTTGGCGGTTTTTGTACTTGCGTATTAACGCCAATTTGGCGGTTTTTAAGTGCCGCCAACGCCACCGCAGCTACAGATTTGGCGGTTTTTAAGTGCCGACAATTTGGCGGTTTTTGTAAACACGATTGCTCTTTATTGGCGCATTACCGCTAATCTGTAGCCTCGGTGGCGTTAATACGTAAGTACCCACAATTTACTTAACAGATTAATATTTTAATTAATCTTTTTAATTAATTAATACTTCTCGGATTAAATTTCCATTGATCGCAAAACTTACAAATTCTCTATGTCAGACTATGGAAACTAAAAGTTTAATTTTATTACACTAGGTGCATTACTAAGTAAAAATACGAAATTATGATCGAAGGACAAAGCTGGCGCTGTGGTAGTAATATCTACCTATAGCAAAGTGACCGTGCGCTATTGATAAGTCCGATCGTAACATCCCTAGTGACGAATCTAGTAAGTTAAAGGTTCTATCTCAAAAACTATGACAGATCACACATATTCTAAAATGAAGAGATTCAATCACCTTTTAGTATAAAATTATCTTTTACGTAAGCCGATAATGTAATTAGAAAAATAAAATGCATATATACCTATCAGAGACATAACTACGCCACTAAATGTATGAAGAAGTGCGATAATTTCAGACGAATGCAAATTAACTAATAAAACCGGCATTTCAGTAAGAAATTTGTACAAAGCAGGATAATACGGAGAAAAGCCTAAAATAATGCTGTTAGATTATTTCGCATTAATAATTACAGTTACGTGTCCACCATTGGTAGAATTTCAGGGTTCTGATGAATTTATCGGCAATATATAAAAAAGTGCATTTTATTAGAAACTAGCTTACGCGCACGGCGTTACCCGTGGAATCAGGACTTCAACAAAATAAAAAAAAAAAAAAAACCCTCCCACGATGACATGAAAAAGTTTTGAAACCAAAATCAAAACAAAAGATACATATTGATTTTCCCGCTTATTTTTTTTCGCGATAATGACATTTTATCTGTAGAAAAACAGTTCAGAGTACGTTAATCCAAAATAATATTAAAAAATTGCAATGTGAAAATCATTATTATACTACAAGCAAAGTATGCGAGATGAATAAATACGTTAAGTTACTGCCGAAAATAATAATCAAAGTCATTCAATTGAAGATTATGACGTCACCTGCGCTCTGCACCGTCAGCCAATGAAATTGCTATTAACGTTTCGGAAAAGTGTTGCGGGAGGAACTCGCTAGAGAAAAATAACTTTCAACTGAACAGGAAAAAATTAATTTAAAAAAGGGGAAAAAGATATTTTAACCGTTCTTGTTTTAAATCCGACAGAACCGTTCTAGTTATAAGCTGAAAAAAATTGAAAATAATAGTGTTATTAGAAAATCGGATGCAAAAAATTTAAAAACAAAAATAACATTTCGATGGCAAAACTGACTATTATTTAAAAATTTTTCAAAATTCAGTAAATTACGTTAGAAATTCAAAACTAACTTTATTAGAACGGAAATCGTTTTCTCTTTCCGATGGTGTATCTATTTGTTTCGTACAATTATCTGAAGCCATGCTATTGAGAAATTAGTGCGAAAGTTACCTAAAACAACACAAAATATTAAATAAAAATTTTCTAGATAAATATTTTAAATTCCGCCTTCGAGGTGCATTGAGTCACCATTAAGACTACCGGTGTGCTAAATTTAAAGGCTGTAAGTGCGATAGATTCGCCTGGGCATCGCACACACGCACGCAAACATCGCCTTTTATAAGTATAGATATGTGACGACTTACACTTTGACGATGAATATGAGTCTCAATCTATTACAGTTTAAGATAAAACTGTCAACTTCCAAAAGTCGGCACTAGGGACGCCACAATCAACTTCAGATACCGCATTGCCACTTAACTATATGTAGTTAATACTTCTACAATTCTATCTTCATTGTTCTAGCTAAATTTCGCTGTGCAAAGACCCAGGCATACACTCTGTAATGCACTTAGTCTTACTTATCACACAGAGATCTCTCCCTAAAAAACCCAACTTACTTTCCGATTCATGTTTCTTAATACAAACCGTTAACAAAATATTACGTAATAGATTTACGAGTGAAAGCATGTTCGATCTCAATTTTAAACCGATTCGAAAAGCTTACCAATAAAACGGAAATATGTCATTTAAATAATCAAATCAATGACTCGAAGAGCAGCCTTAATCCTTGAGACACTAACTCAATGACTGAGTCGCTGATCACTTCCTGCAAAACACAGTGTTTCACTAGACACGACAGTATTAATATTTCTCTGTCGTTTCGCCCAAGCAATCATGCCAGACGAAATTCAATGGAGGGACAAATGAATCAATATAGGTAGTGGCTGTCGAAATATAATCCAGGGTCCACTTCCTATGTTTGGTCCCTTGGAGAGAAGTTGGGCTAATGGGTTGGCGGACCATTGGAGCAAGGAAATTAGCACGTTTTAATTCAATTATCGGCCAAGTGCAAGAAAAGTAGAGGTCGAAGTTGCGGATTGTGTTAGTGTGGATAATGAGTTTCTAAAATGTTAATGATCAGTTGTGTTCATTCCTAAAGTGACATATTTGGATTAAATCTTATTCAAGACTTGTTAAAACATTTGGCCACGTATTACATTCGCTACACATACATATATAGCCAACTCAAAATACTATTTTACGATATTTTTTTATAATTTTACTATATTTTGCGAAATTTATTTGTAAACTGCAACTGTTTTTGTATAGAACTGTTTGGAACCACCGTTTGGTAATATGCTGAAGTGCCGGATTTGGTGTGCTCTCTGTCCCATTAGAAAGAAAAGAAACTCAGCATGAGGTTGGCTGGACATATACTTTGCAATGGTTAGTTATCACATTGTGCACGCCTATTTGAATATTTTTAGAAATTCATCATCATGTGAAATCTTTGATCAAGTGGTAACCATCAAATCAAATCGTCTCTGCAAGTTATTTATTCATCGACCCAAATTATATCATCACGAAGTCTTGTTTGATCGATTCTGTAGTGCTTCCGGTTTGAAAAACGTACCTGAACCTAACTGAACACAATCGGTTAAAGCATACTTCCTTCCAAAAGCAAAATCTTTAAGTTCGGTTTTCTAATATATTACGATTGTATACTGAAAAAGTGGATAAATCACCTAGAAATACGAAGAATAAAAGCAAAATCAATAAAACAACAGAATAAAAATCTTGAAATTCAATAACGTGTCGTCTTAATATTTCCAAAAAATTAGTTTAAGAGAAAAAAACAAAAACAATTTAATGAGAATTGTTTCGCTTAAAGGAAAAAAAATCAAAGTTCCTCGAAATAGAAACATTTTCTTTGGAGATAATTAGATTATTTTTAGACACAATACCTAAGTGTCTAAAAAAAATTGCAATCATTTTGGTAAGCGAAATATAAACAGAAACCTTACGTTAAAAACAAAATTAAAATTAATTTTAGAAAAAAGTAATATTTTCTACCAATAGCGCAAGTATTGTTTTCCCTTTCGGCTTCAAAAGCGTAAATGTTTTAGTTAAGGTTTCTTGTAATGGCATCTCATGAATTCTCGTTATTCTGGTAATAGGAATTCAGTAATTGTGTCTGTTTTTATAGCCTATATTATATGGATAACTATTCCAACTGCTACTGATCATTACAGATCAATTTTTGCCGACAGAAAAATAACCTCTAAAACATATGATACATGAAATGCCTTTTTTCAAAAGGAATTAGTTTCTCATTTTATTAGACGCAAGGCAACGTTAACTGAAAAAAGTGTTTACCTGGAAAAAAAACAATTCAGGTTAAGAAAATAAGAAAGTCGTAAGGCTGCGAGTCCTATTATGAAGTTCATTTATAACTTCAGAACAAGTTTATATTTTCCTCGAAGAGATTTCCGACTTGAAATATGTTGCGAAATATTTTACTTGAGTTTTTCAAACCAAGAAAGCAAACAGCGAGAAAAAAATGCTTGTACTTTCCTAAACGGATATGAACCGGATTTGAGGTTAAAGAAATTATATCTGAATCATCTATCGAAGTACCCAATACATTATAAAAAATTCTAGCATCAGTTAAAGGTGTACATTATTATTTGCTTTAGTCAAATAAAAATCAATTCTTCCTTTACTTTATTAATATCATTAACAAGACTATATTTTATTTGTTGAATTAAAGGTTTGATTAAAAAATTCTCAACTGAACAAATAGAAAAACATCGTCTGAAGAAGATTTATAATTTTTTTAATTACGATATTTTTTCATTTATTAACATGTTTTTTCTGAAAGACCGGCTTATTTTGTTTATTTACTTTCCTAATTAACTAAAAATCAATTTTAGAATTTTGATTGTTATGAAGAATCAATTTTCATAACACAAGTACACGTTGGTGGAGTCAAATCATGCATCGTCACAATAACAGGGCATATAACAGTTTGTCACAGGGTTGCCAGATCAAAATAGCAAAATAAGGCCAAACCTTCTTAAAAATAAGGCCAAAAGAGACCAAATTTGACAAATTGATTGAAAACGTCATTTGCTATTAGAAAAACAGCTATCCTTCATGAAAACAAATACCACTTGATAGGCATATGTTCAATTTCTATTATTAAACTAAACTTTAAGTGAAAGAAATTTAAAACATCCTTGTTCTATTATATTTATTTCTTTTGACAGCTCATTGTATATCATTTGAAATGTGTAATATCAAAAATGTATTAAAACAATAGAATAAATAATTAAAAATTGTTCGAAAAGTCATTAACGAAAATAAAGCCAAAAAAAGGCCAATAATGAATTTAAGGCCAAATGAAAATTTCTAAGGCCAAGGGCTTTGAAAAAAGGCAAAATTTCCATAATTTGACCTTAAAAAGGCCAATATGGCAACCCTGGCTTGTCATCTAAATTTTCTAACAGAACAAAAGCCTCTGCTTTCTATGACGTCACGACCTTTTACCTCCCTCAAGATGCGCAATGGATTTAAAAATTAAATTGGCTCGACGCATGTGACATGTATCATAAAACTTATGACATTATATATTTATCGATGAACGAAATCGCAACTAATTGTATACGGATGTCTATATTATGTTTAATTTCGAATGTTTCTAGACATTAGCAATTCATTTTCATGTAGAATATCCTTTATACAAAGTTCAAAATGCCTTAAAAGAGACACAGAAATTTTTATGCTAAAATCGTCAAGCATTTGTGTTAACATTAAAAGTAACAAAAAAGTTCGCACTACAAAAACCGAAAAGGAGAAATTAAATAATTCATTAATTTTTTTCGTAAAATTCGTTTTGTGAATGGTAGGAATCACGTTTTTCTTCACCTAATATTTTTAAATGATTCCTACGACAAGGCTTATAATATTTTTGCGATTTCTTATAACAGTATTAAAACATTGTATTTGTAAGCATTATTACAAAGTTGTAATTGTAAAATTGTTAAAAAATTCAACACGTTATCTCGCATTTTAAGATGATCAAGTTTTTCGTTATTAATATTTACCGGTACCCAGTTAAATTTTAAAAAGGCGGAGCAATTCAGTTTCGAATAGTCAATTTTATCTTCTACTTCCCTATCTTGATTAAGATAGATGAAGACATTAATCATAGGAAGCAGGTAAACTAGAATAGAACATGGAATAAAATACTATGCCAATCGGGCGGAGATAAAAACATCCGCAAACAGAAAATGATGGTAACCAGCTATATCATCAGTAGGCCATCAAATGCTCCAACCTCCGTATCTAAACATCGATTAATAACTCCCTTCCAATACATCATGTATGGTTGATGACATGCCATGTTCGCTGCATATTCCAAATTTTGTAAAAAAAAAAATGCATTCCCGCCATGTAGTTTGCGATTCGCTCCAATGCGCATAAACGTGCCTCAAATAAAAAATACATTTTGTCATCGTATTCAATCAGAATATCATCTAAAATTATTGTTTGCAGCGCAGACGATTTAAAAGTGAAATCAGCTGCCTTGAGTTCCGTGTGATAAAGAAAAACAAGAATTGTTCGTAAAGGAAATTAAGAATTTTGATAAAAATATTCCATGGAACAAAACTTCTGTTTCTATAGATCGTTATCAAGCTGTTTAAATGCTTAAACGATATCACTTTTATGAAAGGGATATGTAGGCAGCTTTGATACAATGTTTTATAATGAAACTGCACGAATAGCTAATCTTTAAGCTCGCATTATTAAAAAGTACTGAAACAATAAGGAAAAGAATTTTCATTTTTTAATGCTATCATAAGGAAATGAAGGAATCAGGTTAGAATTTGAAAAGAATATTAAATGAATTGGAAGTTCCAATATGTAAGAATTGAAGTTTAAGGAATACAAAGCATTTAATATGAATTATTTTCCCGATTTATTTACAATGGTTGAAACTACAAAGATTCTTTTAGTTTCATTACAGAAAGAAAACCGTATCCTTAGAACGAATGATTTAAAAAAAAACTTGAAAGCACTATCTCGCGCACATAGATATATTATTCTATTGAAGAATGAACATCGGTCAGAAATGCTAATGCTGATTATCATTAATTCACAGACAAAAACTATTGATATTTAATAAAAATTTTTATTCACGTGTCAAAAACTAATTACTTTCTCCCTCACATGCGTCTCGTGTAAGATTTAAATTTACATTTCGACTGAATATTTTACATTTCCATTGAATATTTTGCATTTTTATATCAATTTACATTTGCACATTTTTATTAAATAAGGCCTTTGATATAGTATAAAATTCAACTAACCCTTATTCCAGTCACAGAATGGTAATGGTCACACAACGTAATTAAAATATGTATCAAGACAAAAGGAATGCACACTTTTTCGCAGATAGTAAACAGAATCAACGTTTTAACTTTACGTAAGGATTTCTTCAAACAGAAGAATTCAGAAGTACAATTTCACATCAAATTATCACATCAAAGTAGTTTGGTTATGACAATGACGGTAAAGCAATTTTCTGAGTTATTAAGATGGCAAATGCTGAACTTAATTGAAGAAATATAATTTAAATAATAGAGTCAATTCACGTAACATCACATTTACATTAGTTATAATTCTTAAAATTTAGCAAAATTAATTAATTAAATTTTGATTAAAATAAAAAACAATAACATATTTTGCATTAAATAGAAAGGCGCATATGCAGCCAAATCTAACGAAATACAAAAACAAATAAAAGAAATTTAAATTAAAAGAAAACAAATTAAAAGAAAACAATGATAAAATGAAAAATAATGAAAACAATAGACGTTTTTGCGTGCAAACGCAGCTGCAAAAAGTAATTGCTTCAACAGAAATTTTTAAAAAATTTTTTTATTATTTATTATCACACTTTTTATTATCACTTTTATTTATTTATTATCACATTTACATGACATAAGGCCTTAGTTATGTCTTATTTATTTATTTACTTATTTATTTTATTAAATTGTTTTCAGTTGCGCCTTGAAAACTAAATAAATAAGATAAATTTTTAAATGCAATTTCTCTACAGTTAAATTTGCAGACCCTCCCATAAGAGTGGAAAATTAAACCTTCAAAAGCAACAAAAAGATAATAAGTGGTCAATAAATTTTAGTTATGAAGAAAATGCTACAGAAACTAAGTTTAAAACTTTAAAACTTAGAGTAACTATAAAAATAACTGTAGAATGAAATGTATTACTGCTTAATGCAGGGATTTATAAGAGAACAATATAATTTATCGATATAAATTTAATTAATCCTAATTAGACTGTGCTAAAATCATTCATTTACTAAAATCTTTCTTATGTCCTATCTCTTGAATCATAAAATTTTCAAATAAGCAAATGAATGTGAATATAATTGAGATATAATTTATTTAATTTTTAAGGGCAATGTTTAAAAAATGCATGGACTTTTTTCACCGTAAGTATTGTTTACCACATAGCAAAGCACCATTGTAGAAAAGTGTCTGAAGCGATTGTTAAGATTTGTAAAATGAATTGTCAATAAATCTCAAAAACATAATATTTTTTTCTTGAGAGATAAACTTAAAAAACCTTACCTGAAAAATGAAAGGAAATTTCTTTTTTAATAAAACGATAATCCACCAATGACCCAATGCGATACTTATTCCAAACGATAAAGTTATTCCACTATAAAGAATAAAACTGAAACGCGTTGACAGCAAATACAAGTTTCCTTGCGAAGTTATCGTCTGCTACGACTTAGAGGCCTTACGGCAGCAAACTGAGCAAATAGAAACTGAAGGAAAGAAAATAAGTGGGTCATACTGATATATGCATGGCTGACGATTCGGTTTGGAAGTTTTTCCCACATTACTGGCCATTTTTATGGGAACAAGATGATTTTGTTATGAAGATTCACCGTGTTGCATTTCAAGGTAAGAATTGGCAACAAAAACATTTATTAAGTATAACATAGGTTGGTCATGCAGGTGAAATAAACCTATCATTTTCATATAAATATAGTTGTTCTCTCAATGCTGTCTCGTAAGTCCATGGTTAAACGGGAGAATGATTAAGATCAATACCATGTTATGGTCGAAGATGATCAATCCGGATGCCAACTAAGCTATGAAAAACAAAATTTACGATCTTAAAATTTTTTGTGATATTTATTTTTTCGTCATTCTGAATCACTTCTATTTTTATTTGTTTAGTTATTGAATCCTTTTGGGCTTTGAAACTAATCGGTTTTGAAATCATCAGTGAAATCGAGGAATAATTAAAAAATCATTTTAATTAAAACGATATTTCGAACATTTGAAATTTTAATTTAAATGAAATAGTCAATTTTTTATATATATATCGAATCAATAAACGAAGCTTCAGTTACGGAGTTGCGTGGTGCGAAATTTATCACAAGCGCCTCCACATCAGAATTTTGAATAAAGGACTTTAATTTGTAGTTTGCATGACAGGTTAAAGACATCTGGCTAATTGCATGTGAGCGAAGATGCACTCTTTATGTTTAGATATAATAAATAAATTTAAAAATATTGGCAAAATTTAACTTTTTCTCAAAATTTCTAAAATCTATAAGTGTAATGAACACAACAAGTGCTTCTACATAATTTGTTGCTGTAAGCATCTGAATATGTTTAAAAGGTAAGAAACTTGCGCACTATCTAGTCATTGATTTAATAGAAATCTGATGTTTAATAAAGGCTTTTTATTAGATTTAAAGATAACACTTTCAAAAAGATACAAGCATTTTAGCTCAATTAGTTTTGCTGTTTGTTATTAGAAGAGATTTACAAACTTCGCGCCTTAAAAAAATTGCGTTTTAAATAGTTATTGGTGCCATTTTCATGAAAAGTTAATACTAACTATAACAAACAAAAACGCTGTATTAACAGAAATAAACATTATAATCGTAAATAAACAAAAAACGAAGCAAGTCTTCAAAACTCAAAATGCTCCAAATTTTGAATATCTGATTTGAAGGGATTTTTTTTCTTTTTTTTGCCCTTTGACACTTACTTTGGAGCCCCAGTAAAAAAATTACCAAAAATGTTTTCCGGATAACTAATATGATGAAAGACAATCATCATGGCTCACGAAAATATCATGGTTTTAGATGGAAAATGATACAATCTGACATACAAGTCAGTTATATTTTTTGGAAGGAAAATACTCAAATTATGAATAAAAACTAAAATCTCATCTTGAAACTGTGTCCGCATTATTAATCTAATTATTTTCAGGGATTCTGAATATAACTATTTTGAGAAGATTGACATAGGGAATTTCAAGCCACACATTCCAAAATGAAAGTACTGTAATTAAGCAGACACCATAAAGTAATGCGTTCAATTAAAATAAATATTTGAACTGATAAAATTCGTGGTAAAAATTATTCCATCTCTTTTAAAATCATTTCTGCTATGCAATAGATATTGGATGAAGAATGATGAAATTTTCTTTTCAAAAATACTTTTTCTAAAGGAGAAGTCTACAATTTTCATGAAAAAATCATTTGTAAAATGTTTTCTGTTGCAACAAAATACACAATAATACTCATAACATTGCAAAATATTTATATAACGAAGATCGATTTTAAATAAATCAAAAACGTTGTATAGTGTTCGCTCGAATGTTTGAAATAATTCATCAGCCATTCTACATCACGAAATAAACCGTTGCTTAGATACCGTTACCAGGTTTAAAAAACAGTAACACATAAAAACGCAAAGAGATTTTCTGAAGAATCGTACTAAAACACATATTCAACGCTAAAATGCATATATAAGTTAATAAATTTAATTTTGAACAAATATATTTAGGTCCAATTTAAATCTTTACTCAGTAACTGTTGATATTTTAAAAATATTCGTCATTAATGCTGATTAACTAGTGTTATGCATAAAAGCGTAAAACGAATTTTTAATAGTCTATGAGGAAAGACAATTTCTTATAAACGAATATTAACATTCCAAGAACTTACTTTAGACGAGTTAACGCATGGAGTTCGACAAGAAACTGTTTACCAGACTGATCCTATCAATTACATTTACAACCAATATCAATGAAATGGTGTCAAGTTCAATGCTCAGAATTACGATCATAAAGAAGAGTAAGAGAGTTTTAATTGTCGAATAACCAGTTCTGGAAGAACAAAAAACAAAAAGAGCAGAACATTTTCCATGAAAAGTTTTTTT
>BGPR01000420.1:413673-442768 GCA_013235015.1 Araneus ventricosus
CCAGTTAAGGAAATTGTAGTTGATATCCCTTCCGTTTGGTTTAGTTATATTAACGTCCCGTTTTGAAGTAACACGAGGACATGCGCGATGGACAGGTTTAGTGCTAAGGAAAACAAGACGAGCACTCTTATAGGCGAAGGCGACGAATGATCTTGGAATGACATGAAAAGAGAGGAAAGCTCTTTCTGTATCGTCGTCGAAATCTTCGTTTTAAGTGGATTTTCAAGATTCTGTCCAGACCGTAAATTAACCTTGGAATGGAAACGCGATGACTCCTTCCTCTCCCCTCCATAAGCTCCGAATGAAATCTCGTCACAGCAGAAGTGGGAAAGCCCCCTTATCCTAGCTATGCTATCTTTAGACCTTGAGCCAGTTATAGACAGACACTGTAAGAGCAAGGTCTACCTTCTCCAGTTCAACAGGTAGTTATTTAAATCCAATGAGTCGCATTAGCATCTTTTTTATGACACCGTGTTCCTGTTTATCTATCGTATGTTTGGCGCAGCATAGCCAAATATGGCTTTTGCGCCAGTAAACCCTACAATCCAATCCAATGAGTCGCATTAGTACCTTTTTTATGACACCGTGTTCCTGTTTATTTATTGTATGTTTGGCGCAGCATAGCGAAATATGGCTCTTGCGCCAGTAAACTCTACAGTTCAATCCAATAAGTCGCATTGATTCCACTTACGAGCAGTGGTGATTTCTCGCACAGGCTCTACTGGGCATTCAGGCTAACTATGCCATTTGTCCCAAGATCGTTTTTTCCCACCCATTTTAATCGAAAAATAAGGCAAAGCATTCACGGATGTTCCAAAGTTTGTTTTGAGGCAAGGTTCAAAGTCGCAGAATTCTACCTACCCACCCTCATCTTCCTCCCACACGGGAGATTTCGAGTTTCATTTCTACCCTCGACGCGAGGCCCCAATGTAGGCAGATCCTTTTATGTGCCGCTAGCCTCGCATCGAGGTCCCAAATTGGAATCGGCGGATGAAACTTTGAATTTTAAATTCCTTTCAATTCCATCACTCTCAATTATTTGCTCCAAATTTCATAGGTCACGATCGACGATTTGATCGACATTTCGATCTTGACGATTGTTTTTTCCTTCCCGTATTTCAAAAATTCCATTTTGGAAGAGCGGTGAATGGCCTGCTTAAGGGTGCTCGCCTCGTGCCTCGAGACCCTGGGGGTTCTATTCGACGTACATCGCAGTGCTAAGTCGAAGGCGAATTTCTGACATTGGGTAGGGAGAGAGGCCTCTCAACAGTTTTATGCCTGTAGCCTCATATTATAAAAATGCGCCACTGCGTACGAGTCAAATTGAGCTGCATGAATAGGTTCTGCCCCTCTAAAGTTGTTATAACCAGAAAGATCTGGACCACCCCGCCCTGCCTTTGAAATCGGGATTCTAAATGACAGCCGCTGCAATAGCTTCGAGTACTGAGGCCGGAGTCCTAGTAGCCAACACCGGGCCACTGCCCGACCCTTGGTGAAGGAGGCACGTACTATTACCGGTGGAAGGACCCATCTAAAGTTGTTATAAGAATTTGTGAACAAATTTATTGAAATAATAAAGAAATCAAACAGGTATCGCATTCGAGAACTTTTTCCCTCATGTTGCAGCTCGCAAATGAACTGCTTGCGAATAAAAATAAAACAAAGTAAAACTTATACAAAATATATATTTAATGAATACAAATTATTCGGGTGTATTTTTCTCATTAATTACGTCAACAGTTTCAAAAAGGGCTAACCTTAAAGTAAGAGTCGAACTGATTCCATATTCCCACTAATGGGTCATAGCAGTAGCGATTTTATTCCAGGATTAAAGGTTAAATTATGTTTCGAGGTATCCCGCAGATAACAGTAACATCTAAAGTTGTTATAAAAATTTGTGAACAAATTTGTTGAAATAATAAAGAAATCAAACAGGTATCGCATTCGAGAACTGTCTTTCCCTCATGTTGCAGCTTGCAAATGAACTGCTCATCAATAAAAATAAAACAAAGTAAATATTATACAAAAGATATACAAAATATATTTTAATGAATGCAAATTATTCGGGTGTATTTTTCTCATTAATTACGTCAACAGTTTCAAAAAGGGTTAACCTTAGAGTAAGAGTCAAACTGATTCCATATTCCCACTAATGGGTCACAGCAGTAGCGATTTTATTCCAGGATTAAAGGTTGAATTACGTTTCGAGGTATCCCGCAGATAACAGTATGAGAATTTCTTTCCTATAGCAATTCTAAAATTTTATACAAAGATTCGAAATTTTTTTCTTTCGAAGGAGTAACAACAGGAGGAAAATGTCTACAAAGTAAGTAATCAGGTTACGTTTGTTGACGGAACTGCTTTCAAAATAAATCCTTATTTAACGGTCTGTTGCATGCATTATAGACTCAAAAGTACTGTAATAACTTTCACGGAATCGAGACATTTGCTGGCAATTTATGTATTTTACCCAAAGAAAGAAATATTTGTATAAATCAAATTCTGTATAAAATCTACTTAATTTCATTATTTCGAAAAGCTTTCAGATACAAGTGCTTTAAATGGGTAGTAAGGATTTCAGTAACTTTTTGTTTTATGTAAAGCAAAGACTTGATTTCTGCAATAACGTTAATTTTTAAACTGTGCACATAGCGTTACTTGATACTCCAAATACATTTCAAGGTGTTCACTTGAAACACGCAGAATGGTTTAAATTCAGTATATCTGTTTAAAGCTATGTAGGAAACGAAGAATGAGAAAACAGAGATCATAACGGCAAATTTCAGTGGCATGCGTCACATTTTTGTCTTTTAAAACTCAAAGCTTATATTTAACAAATAAAGAGTTTATGAATTATATTTTTAGTTGAAACAGAAAAGTTTTTTTAATAAGGAAATTCTTACCCAGTAATTGATTTTTTTAATTAAATTAAGTTCAAATTTTAAAATCCAAATTGATTTGTTTTACTATTTTTTCCCATAATCTTTAAAACTCCGCGCAACGCAAACGACTTTTTCCATTTTTCATGTTCTGTTCAAAAGCAGATAGCTCGTATTTATACATTCATAAACAATCATGGATAAAGTATTCGTAAGATTTCAGAGAAATAATTAAATACAAAAAAGATCGATTTATTTACTTTAAAAGCCAAGTTTTCTAACCTGACGGCTAAAAGTTCAAAATAATTACGCGCTCGGAGGGTTAAAGCTCATTTATATAGATTTACACAATTACATTTGAAATATGAATAATCGTTCAGTGTAGGGTTAATTATATGCATATTGGAAACTTCTATCCTACTCATGTCATGCACGAGATTATATATGTTACGGTTAATGTGGATAATCGGTTATTATGCATAATAACCGGCGATTATGTGTAATAACCAAGTATGCCAAATAAAGTGGATAATTTAAGAGAATTTTACTACTACTGGTTATTATGCATAATTACCAATGAAGTTTGGTCAATGTGATTAATTACATTGACATGCGATCTCATTGACCAAACATCGTTGGTAAATATGATCAATTAAGCAAAATTTATTATTTTTTACAGTTAAAGGTTAATCGCTTTAAGTTAAATCTTTTCAAAACCAAAGTATTTGTGGGTTGTTTGCACTATCTCTTATTTCAAATGTAGAATTTCAAACGCGCCCGCGATGCCTACAGCATCTAAAGTGGGCACGGGCAGATTTTTTAAACTTTAAAACAACATCCTATGTCTTCGTTAGCAGCAGGAGCCGGAACCTATTAGCTTCGCTAACTTATTGAATGTAAGGAATCTGCGTTTTTTAATTACTCAAATGAAGCAGAAAAAATTGCGCTCGCGATGCCTGCGGCATCTGAAATCGGCACTGGGGAAATTCTGCTAACTTAAAAAAAAAACATTCTACGGCTTCGCTAGCAATGCGAGCCGGAACCTAGTAGCTTCGCTAGTTCATTGAATGTTAGAATATTGAAGAAATTAGAAAATCATTTGTCCCTAGTACTTCGCTGCTAGGGGCAAATGATTTTCAGAACAAGGAATAGTAAAGAATTAATAGATTTACTCAGTTCTAATATTTGAAATTGGGAAGAAAAGCTCTAGATTTAGCGAAAAAAAAAAAAAAGAATCGAAGAATCCACCAATCAAGTGAAGACAGAATTCCAACTGGCGAATTCCAAAACATGAACAAGCGACTTCATAAAATTCAACGCAAACAATTTTTATTCAATTCATAAATCAATAAAAATTGCCCACTTAGATAATCGGAGAAATATAAAATCTATAAATAAATCAAAATTCTATTTAAAAATATTTAATTAAAATTAAATTTTTATTCTTGGGGAAAATGGCATAGCCTAGTCTTCTCGTGAATCCCCATCTTAAAATTGTCCAAAAGCGAGGGATGCGCTTTCTGAAACGAACAGTAAGTAGGAGAGAATCTACTTGCTAGTTAACAACATCAAAAACACTTACCTTTCGGCAAACTGCTGGAATTTCATGCGAATCGGGTAGCCTGTCTTTCGGATGCTAATGGTTTCCAACATTCCAGAATACCGCAGCTGCTCTAAAACTATCAGCATGTCGAATTTCATGGGTGCTTTTTCGTTGTTGGGCTTGATACAACGCACGAACCACGGGTGGCACCTTAAAAGATAAAATAGAACTTTGAGTTCAAATCGCATTCTTACTATGAATAGCGTTCCATACAAAAACATCAATAAAAAATTGGAATTAGTATATAGCAGCTCTAGAAGAAAGTTTGAGATAAAACTACTTTAACTCTCTGAACCCGGCTAGATTGAGAATTCCAGAACCTCAAGAATTGAAGTAAATTTTCGTACACGAAAAAAGAATGGAATCCTCCCTTTCTTTACATAATTTTCAGAAGAACGGCACCGAATTTCGGCGATTAATCATCAACAAAGAAAGGAACTACTTTTCTCCCATAAAATGCACTCAGGCACCCGAAACCGGCCGAGTCCAAGCCTCTGTCGACTCATAGAGCAGAATGTGAAAAATTAGACAAAAATCACTCTAGATGGCAGCACTGTAAATTGAGTAACGAATGAGTAAATGAAAACAACGCATGAGAAACTGCGATTGTAACCTATATTTGCCATTCTAAATTATTGAAGAATTAAAAATGATGCGTGAATGAAATATTAGACGATTCTACAGTTTATTCGTAATGATAAATTATCCAGATCCAGATGAAACGCATTGTTCAAACGAACTTGCATTACAAGGTAGAATTTATTATAGGATATTAGTTATGGAAATATTGAAAGAATGATCAATTTTTAGCAGTAAAACGATTTTAAAAAATTATATATATATATATATATATATATATATATATATTACATTTTAGTGATACTGTAAAAGTGTAGATGAAAAAAACCTCTCAAACACTTTTTTGTGATTAATCCCTTTTTGTGATGGAGGATGTTCGCTCTCCAAATGAAAAATTTTGCCAAGATCCAAAAGAAAAATTTCTACTTCACAGGTGTACAACTTTTAAATGTCTCACTTTATCTTCTTCATTAAAAATAATTATCATCTAACATTTTAGATATCTATTATACTAATAAAATAATTTTGGACACATTACTGAATATTTGTTTCGATTTGTATTTAATATTTGGGTTTTGCAGATTATTTTTTCCCTGCACTGAAAGAAGGTACTTTTTAGAACTATAAATTTTTCCAGCAGTAGAAATAGTTTATCTAACTCTACTTGAAGACTTTTATAGAATTATAAAAGCTTTCAATACTGGAACAGTTGCTTTACTTTGAAACAAAGGACTATTTCCCAGGCACCAAACTTAATTGAAATTTGGGAGCTATGATATGATGCGATTTCGAAAAGTTACGAATTTTCATCTAAAAATTCCCGGATCGTTCTTCACACTTATTGGAAGGACTATTCATCAGCATTCTTATTAGATCTGAAGGACAAGAATCCATCGGCGGCAAGAAAAATGGAAAGCTGAATATTCTTTGAAGAACCTGTACTAAATACTGTCTGCTATATTTTTGTTGTCTTTGACTTCTGCTACTGTATTTTCTACTTTTAATACGCAATCGTTTTTCAGAATTTTCTCATTTACATGGTTTTGAAAAGTATTTTATTCGTCTATCAGTGGTGAATCCAGGGGGGCCTATCGGGCTGCAGCCCCCCCCCCCAGAGCTAAGTTCGAATTCTTAATTTTATTTAAAATCACTGTAACGGTTTGTTCTTAATTTCTCTTTTTAAAAAAATAATAAAAACGTGACAATATTTCTTTCTAGCTTGACAGGTTCGAAAATTTTCCTACTTTTCTAGACATTCCACTTGTACTTGCAGCGTTGACGCTGGCGGAGACATTTTTTGGCTAGTTATTTCATTGTATTTTTTTATTAAATTATTGAAAGTATTGTACCGTTTTTTATTCTTCTTGTCAGGTCAGTAAAGTTAAAGTGTTTTGGTTTACATAAGCCAAGAGGATTTGACATTCGTCACGGCGATGCAAAATTTTTATGACCTCAGCCCCTCGACCTAAATACTGGATTCGCCACTGTCGTCTATATTATTTTCTCAAAATTTCAAATAAACTACAATTTTTCTATATGTCTTAATGGCATCCATTTTAAGGTTAATGATTAATTTGGTAAGTGTAGCTTTTATAGTATTGTATTGTGGTTTTTCTCTTTCTTCTGATATGTCTATGTATTGTCTACGTTTGCGATATTTTGTATTCTTTCTTGTTTTGTATTCTATTGGGGCTTTCTTGTGTATTGTTTTGTACCGTGGCTTGCATAGTACAGCCCATAGTATTGAAACGTGTTATTGTCTCTATAGGTGTTATGTAAATAGCTCTAGCGATTGTGTGACCTTATTCTTAAGTTATTCTACCATGTAAATATTAATTTGCGTTGAGTAAATAAGGTGAGGTTACTTGAAGATGGAGCCCACAGCCCTAATTCGTGCTCAGATTTCTCTTTCTCGGCGGGTCATCAAAAGACTCTACAACCTTTGGGTTCGCTCGACTCGTCTGGGTAATGGAATGGAATCGAGATTGCATCCAACTCAACTGTGACTTTCGTGTTTGGAATAAATAATAATGTGTTGTTTCTAATTGGCTTCCTTGCATATGTCAGAATATACAGTAGAACCCCGGGAATCCCACTAAATGGGGCTGACCTTTGTTCGGATTCCGGGGAATTCAGTAAAATACTCTTGATATACCAAAAGCAGTCAGTATTGACTTTGGGTGCTCTGTCTTCACACAGCACCTAAAGTCAATACCTGACTGCATTGGCTGGCTTACTGTCATACCTGGCTTACGGACAGAGCACGCGGTGATTCGCTCGGTACAGTGGCAAACCAGTTGGGGGTAAAAAGAAGATATCCGAGTTTGTTTCTACTAATTAAGGTACAGTATTCATTCTTAAAGACCAATTCGAATACTTCTTTTAAGTTAGAAATATATATTAACTTTGTTTACGATTCTTAATTTTTATTTTTCCTCCATTTTCCAGTAAAAAGTTTTCAGAAAATTACAAAAAGATGTTCGGATTATTCGAAATTTCGGATTTCCGGGGTTTTACTGTACTTAGAAATCTTCGAAAACTGCTCTCTCAAAGAAATTTCAGAACAAAACATAGTAAAGTACCGTTTATACTTTTCTCATTTATACGTCGTTTCATCACAGTCCCGATTCATTCGTAACCATTGAAATGATAAAATACTTCGTTTATACGACAAAAGGACGCAAAGCTTCAGTTATACGTCTCTTTCTGCCTTTATAAAATTCGCAAATTTTTTGCCTCGGTCATTATTTCGCCGTACTTTTCCAAGGGGGGAGGAGAGGGATAACAACCTTTTCCTCCTCGCCATTCCCAAACAAAGGCTACCTGCATTCACATAAATCGCATAATATAAGAAATGGCAAGGAATTAGTAATCACTATATGCAATGATGATAAGGTTTTCTCATTTTTATCATAAATGTATAATTTTGAAATTTAATAATACTTTTCCAAACTTTGTAGACATATGCTAGTATTCTATCTTAAAACACTTTAAAATTATTACTTTTAAATGTATTTGCGTTAGTGGCATTAGCTTCCTAATTATGAAAGATGGTTATTAAAATTTCGATTGTACGTCCTTTCATTTACAGTTGAACCCCGGTAATCCGAACACCAGAAATCCGAAATTCCGGATAATCAGAACATCTTTAATTTTCTGAAAAAATATTTATACTGAAAAATTGAAAGAAAAATAACATACGAATCGGAAACAAAGCTAATATTCATTCCCAACTTAAAAGACATATTCAGATTGGTCTTCAAGAATGAGTACAGCAGCTTAATTAGGAGAAACAGACCTAAATATCTTCTTTTTACCCTCAACTTGTTTGCCATTGTACTGTGCGAATCATCGCGTGCTCTTTCCGTATGTCTTCACAGAGCACCCAGAGTCAATACTATACTTCATTTGGTATATCAAGAGTATTTTATCGATTTTCCCGGATAATCCGAATTCTCCGGAATACGAACAAAGCTCAGCTCCAATTAGTTCGTTTTTCCGGGGTTCTACTGCGTATGTCGTTTTGCACCTGTTCCTTGAAAGACACTTTAACACCACACCGCCATCTCTAGAGCTCGCGTGGCTCCTATCAGGGTCGGTATAGATGTAGGTGGACTTTATTGAGTTGCAAAAACAAATTACAGCAAAAGAAGAATGACAAATGGAGAAATTACAAAGCTGGTGTTAACACATAGAACTGACAACAAAATAAAGGAATATAAACAATATCTTGAATAACACGGAGTGAATGAAAGAAAAATGATGAATGTAGGTGATGACGAACGACATGAGGAAGCTTACATCAATACACAGGTTGTGAGTAACGTATTAGAGATGGGGAGTCCCTGCATGTTAATTGTGGAA
Organism: Araneus ventricosus; assembly: GCA_013235015.1. Lineage (NCBI taxonomy): Eukaryota > Metazoa > Arthropoda > Arachnida > Araneae > Araneidae > Araneus > Araneus ventricosus. The sequence goes on from BGPR01000420.1 coordinate 422,599, forward strand.
TACAAGGAATAGGAAGATTACTATTAGAGATTTATAAGAAAGGAAGGACTTGGCATATTCAGTGTGTTGAATGCAGGACAAGCTAGAGTTATTGTACAAAGGCATGTGAGTGCTTATTCCAGTCGCATTATGTTTCCATTGTAAATTATGAATTTAATCATGTTTATTATTCTTTTTCTTGAATTCGGATTCTCCAGGACTCTTTGGTACCACAGACTTTCCAGTGAAGTAGAAGGTTTCCCAATACGCCAAGAGAGAGTCAATGGGCAAGATGTCGCATAGTGGATGGGATAGCCGACTTCTCCGCAGGCGCAAGAGTCAATATCCGATAAATGGAAACGGTTAAGGAATGAAGAGAATGGTCCGTGTCCTGTGACAAACAGAATTTCTTCACGTGTCCAAAATACTGGTTTTAGGTGAACTGTTTTGAGCACTTTATGTACAGAACGACCAGTGCTTCCATTATTCCAAAGATTTTGCCATTTTTTTTAAAACAATTATTGTAAATGTTGTTTAAGTTCGCATCGAGGGTTTCGAGCTTTCAATACAACGTCTTCTGTGATGGCTTTTTTGGCGAGAGTATCGGCTTCTTCATTACCCCTATAGCCAGCATGGGATTTGATCCATCTAACCGGAATATTTCGATTCTGTGTGAGAAGGGACTGAATGTCTCGGATAAGTTGATGAGGGGTATGAGGATAATATCCGATAAATGGTAACGGGTTAAGGAAGGAAGGGATTGGACCGTGTCCTGTGACAAACAGAATTTCTTCACGTGTCCAAAAGACTTCAATGCATATTGCTCTTTAGCATACAAAAGTGGAAAATTCTTTGAAAGGAAACTTACTTTGCCATTTGGTCCACCAAGGATTGCAGGGAATCGTGGAACCTTGCTCCGACGGTCGGTGTTCGGGGTTTCATGGTGACGAACCTCCCGTTGCTTTTGCTGATGGTTTTCGCGGCTTCCGCAGTGTCTCGCAGCTCTTGGAACATCTTAGATATCATCTGCAGAAGAAACAGAAACGCATGATAGGGATCGATAAACCAGAAACAAATGACGGGAAACAAGGGGAAAACGTTTACTTAAACCTGCTCTCTCTGATGGGCTAGAAACCTGAAATTTTGCACAGCAGTGTGTTGATGATAATTCAATATTTTAAAAAATTCAGAATTCAAAGATAGATATCATCTGCAGAAGAAACAGAAACGCATGATGGGGATCGATAAACCAGAAACAAATGACGGGAAACATGGGAAAAACATTTACTTAAATCTGTTCTCTCTCATGTGCTAGAAACCTGAAATTTTGCAAAGAAGTGTGTTGGTGATAACACAATATTTAAAAAATTTCAGGATTGAATTATCATTTAATCGATTCATTTTCAATTAAATTTTAGTGTTTAATGATAGGCGCCATCTAGTAGCGAATTTGATAAAAACTTATTACAGGATTCTATTGAGATTACATTGATGAATTATGAAATGTATTAAAAAGTAGAAGATAACATCAATAAAAGCAAATTAAAAACACACTTTATTAGTGTACAGTAAAATAGAAAGTTATTTTTTTTATCAAAAATCTGGAGGTGAAACAATTCCCGTAAGATGCTTAAAATAACTCGCCAAGGAAGCAAAGTTATAAAAAAATTCCTAAACATTCATTAAAAATCAAAAATGTAATATGAAGTGATTAAAATTTCAATTTCCTTAGAGTATTTCTATCAGTGCCTCATGCATTTATGATTTTTATTTTTACCTCCAGATTATTTATTAAAAATCTTTTATTTTTTAGTGCATTAATAAAGCGAATTAATTAAAAAATATAATTTTTTACAATAATCAATCTTCAAAGATCAGATTCCAGCAGCAATTCCTATTTAAACTTAAAATCCTGTAATAATTTCATCGGTTACATGCATGTCCTATATTACTGCTACACCAAGGCTACGACGAGGGACGAATTTGTGAATGGAGTACTTGGGTTCTGTGACCCACAACCTCCAAGAAATAACATTTTGTTAATTTTAATTGCCTAAAGGACTGATTATCACTAATAATTTTTTCCTATTTCTGATATTTTAACTGAATCATGAGGGGCTTCCGCCTAAAATAATTGGGAAGAGGAACAAAAGAAGGGAGAAGAAAGAACGCCAAGGTTATTTTGCAAACGGTCATCGAAATTTTGAAAACTAGTGAGATGACGAGGACGACAACCGAGTTGCCACAGCCATTTGAAGCTTTCACATCACCCCAGTGAGAGTTAATTTGACCCCAATTGATTTAACATGCATCAGATCCGCATACACTGTGGATCTCTAAAGGAATAGGGTCTCAAACCCGCGACCCTCCCTGCACAAAGTAAGTCTGCAAGCCACCGTGGTCCTATTTCAGGTTACAGAATAATCACGTTGAAAAATATTTCAAGGACATACAGCAATTCCAAAATGAGGACTCAATACTAAAATTCGTTAAGTTTATTGAATAAATGAGCTGATTTAACTAACTTTACTGAACTAAATTACGGAATATTTTCGGTAGTCCACACAAACTTTTAATGTTCAATTATTCCATTTATATTTTTTATGACGGGAAGCTATTGGATTAGCTGAAGTTAATTACTTACCATTTCATCAAATTCAAATTCAAATTTTAGGTGATGACAGAAAATCGGGAGGGTGCATAGCACAATGAAAAGAACGGTACGAGGTTCTCAAAATAGCACGAGTTAAACGTCAATTAAAATTTAAATTGTCAAAATATTTTGCTCAAGATGTCATTAAGTTTAAATTACGTACAAAAAATTCGATTTAAATTTTTAGTAACCAATAATCCCGAGAACCCGCTGTTCGCCAAAGGCGGCTACTGAATAATAAAAGAAAACCAAAGCGCTATCTTAGAAAAATAAGCTGCAAATTAGTTACAGAGAAAACTCAATGCTAATGAAATTCCTATCAGGCGCCAATATTTTGCATTCAGAAAGTGTTGTCTGGAAAGTCCCGTGAAACCTGAAAACGATTCGGATTCTTTGTATCAGGAGATCTGAAGTTATCACTCGCCCCGGGCAAGCAGTAAAATCGGTAGCAAAAAGCTATGCGACCTTGGTTCAATGGCTGCATACCAGGAAGACGGGTGTAGTGCCGGCAAAACAGAATGAGACAAGAATTCTAATTAGTTCCACCCAACGTACCACGTTCAATCGTTGTTCTAACAGATTTGATGAAAACTAGAAATAGTAAATGAAAATAATTTTCCGCTGAAAACTCAATGAGTATTAATTAGGGAAGAAAATGAATTTTGAAAATCTTAAAAATATTTGACTTAATCTTGAACGTTTTTTCCGAGAATATTCGAATGCGAGTATCCTATGTTCAATTTTTTTTGCCGAATCGGAAATCTTGTGAAAATTACTCGAAATTAAAAAAAAAAATCATACCGAAATTATTTCGAACACAGCTATCAGAGGGGAAAGTCCACCAGCAACCTAGACGGGTAGGGCACAGCAATACATGGCTAAGAAGCATGAATCATAGGAAGAAAGTTACGGGTTCTATCCTCTGGCGGTGCTTTTAACCAGACCAGCATCATTCAAAACTGGTAGACAAGTGTACGTTTTAGGATTGAATTGCTCACTGTGGTTTGACTGGTTGCTAGAGCTTTCCTGGTTTTCCTCCAGGCGAAACACAAATATGGACCAGTTCAGATGAAAGTCCTCTAGAAAGGTAACTAATATCCGTATGTAGGATCTAAGTCAGACTTTTACCTCAGGCGTTACCTAGGTGCCTCAAAATTGCTTTGACCAGCAGAAACCGACAAACTTCCTCTTTATGATAAGCCCTTGGCTAGATGTGCTATATCAAGAGGGATAAGAACCATCATCACACCTTTACAAGTGAAGATTAATAATACACCCGCTAGATATCTTAGGTATGTTTTGCAGGAATTCACTTTAGTCATATGTTATTGTCACAACGTTATTTCGAAATTATGTCCGTATTACAACTAAACAAAACAGTACTCCAATTTTTGACATTTAATAACACAAGTAAAAAATACTCCCAATTTTTTTGCTATTTGTCAACTTTTTTAATGTCCTTAGATTAATGAAACAAGGTGATCTTTAATTTGGCACACATTCAAAAGATAGCTTTTGAGTTGTTAGCAACTATAAAACATACTGCAAAAGCCATCTCTAAGTTGTTGCAGCATAAAGAAACAGTAGTGTATCGGAAGCATTCTCCTCTTTGCTAACATCAAAAAGTAATAAACTCAAGAATGGATGAAAACGTGGCATACTGCAAAGCAGAGCACAAAGCAACAACAGTGTATCGGAACCATTATCCTATTTGGTAACACCAAAGAGTAATTAACTCAAGGACGGATGAAAGCGTGGCATACTCACTGGTAGTTTGCTGCTGATGAGCAACTCGACGACCACTCCCCTGAGGGTGTCCCTGTTCTTGTCGAGGAAGCCGTCCACCGAGTACCACACCTGCCCGGCGTAGTGCTTCACTCCGAACTCCATGGATGACATGCGGGGACGGCTGTACAGCTCGTTCAGAGCGTGGTTGTAGTGGCATTTCTCCAGGAAGGAAAGGTCCGTCGCCTGGAAGAAAAGAACCGCTTTAATTCTACTGTTCGTTCACTTGGATAGACACATTAAGCGAATAAATTGCAGGGTCTCAAATGCCCAAGTTTAAAGAGAAAAGAAAATTAGCAATCGCATAAAAATTAAATGAACTTAATTTTCAACATCTTTGAGCGAATTAATTTTGAATCTGTGAGAAAAATTTCGACATGGTCAAAATTTCAAATTTAATTATTAAAGATTATTGTCGCTAATAAATAGCAGCACTTGGAGTTAAAGGCGTTGGTCTACGAGTTATCCAGTACCAGCCGTTGTAAATATAGTACATGTTTCCAGAAGATTTTAAATAAAAAAAAAATTCTAACTCATATATTCTCAAATATCCATTTATCAGTTTAAATGAAGGAACTGGATGCGTAGTGAAAAAAGTTTATACTTGCAAACAAAGAAATTTTCTTTCGCAGAGAAAGAAAAATGTCTTAACTAGGTGATCAGGAAATCAGAATTGCAAGATTTTCTCGAGATATAAAGTTTATAATCGTTTTTCTTTTAAGACTATAAGGAGATTCAAAAACTAAAGAAATAACTCAAATTTATTTTTTTTTGTTTAGCATTACTTATGAAATATTTTTGTCTGGAAAACTGGTATCTTATTCCCTAAACCAAAATTATTGGAAATTCTTTTAAATTGAAAAAGTTTTGCTACTGAAATCGCAATTCTGGACTTTTAGATTTGCATAACCGGTAGTCTTCGTCAGACAGTTGAATTACAGGCATAAAAAATGAGGAAGCCAGTATTTTGACTTTAACAAACAGATGAAACATACAACTCTTGCAATGCAGGCAAGCATACAAAAGAATAGTAAGATTACCGGCTGTTAATTATTTTGTGTGTTCAAACACAGTTAAGAGAAAGGAAATTAAGAGTAAGACATCATTTTTTAACTACAACTGCTGCTTCCATTATTATTATTATTATTTTAAGATTTCATAAAATTTTTTAAAACAATAATTAAACAAGAAAAATTAAATTATTTACTTTTGACAGCATTATAAAGTTTTATTAGATATTTAGCTTTAAATGTTATATAATAATTTCTCCATGGATTTTTATTAAGCGATTTTTTTAACAATGGATACAATAGAAGTTTCAAAAGAATTATAATTTTATCGAATTTCAATTCAATAAAATGGATTTTTGACACATCTATATTTGTATTAATTCACAACAGCCAAATAAGGTATTTAATATAGAAATAGAATGATTCTTCCGTCTTTCTACCATCGGTACTATTTAACAGAACTATACTTCGACATTACGAAAGCTGAATTTAAAAGGTAAATTTTGCTAATGGAAGTACAGAATTGTTGTATTTCATAAAAAAAAGTTATTTTTCACCCTATAGGTTAATTAGAGTTTCATTTAATCAAACATTTGAGGATCGACCAGCTAACCATTTTCATAATAGCAATCCAACCTTCGAATAGCCATTATGGAAATGTTATATTAAAAATAACGAAGGTAGATTAACTTGCGATTTTATGCCATAGGTTTACGATTTTACACAATTTATTTTACTGAATTTGCAACATTATCCGACTTAAAATATAACCATTCTATGAAAGAAAATTATCGTTGATGAAAAGTGGTGCTGCCATCTGTTGCTTAAAACACGCAAGCATTTTTAGCTTTACCTTGCAATGCAAGTATCCCAATAAACAACTTTTAAAAACTGTATTAAGAATCTCTCAAAAGGATGAGTTGAGAAAGATTATATCTTTATTTACCCTTTGGACGAGGCGTACTAAATTTTATTTGATTATTGCTTATTGTAGTATTTTAGTCGATAGAGTGTGGTAGGGGTGCGCAAATTATTTCAGGCATGAAAGTGCACGCTGTTCAAAAAAGCTGAACTCTACGCGAATACAAAATTTACCACAAAATCAATATATATCCAGATGCAAAGGCATAAGATGTTACTATTTAAAATACATACAGAACAAACAATTAAAAGTAATATATATAAAATTAAAAAAAAATTAACTAACTATTTTTTCACATATTTTTCTCTATTTGCATAAAATTGATTTTTAAATACCATACCAGAGGTTCAGAGTTCCTTCTCTTTTCACAATTTTGAACAATAACAGATAGTATCATAACAAAATTGCATACTTTTTAAAATGAAGCAGTTTATTTAAGGGAGGGAAAAAAATTACAAAAGTGCCCAAGAATATATATTATCATATGCAGTAGAAGATCTTTCTAACGTATAACTTGGAAGCATAGGTTGTGTGGTTTATAGATTTTTTGTATAATACAGATCATTTTGCATATCTCTAAAATTACCTTAGTAAACATGGCCTATTATGCTTGTAACAAGTCATTAGATTACAATTTAAAATACAAATGATTTTGCCTCACAAAGATATACAATTTAATTATATTTAATTTTCACAGAAATTAATATTTCAATAAATTAGCAACAAGTAAGTACATTAACACTACAGTTAAAATTGTTCTCTATTTGTTGAACTCTGAAAATAATCAAAAGAACTTGACATATTATACAATTTTATGTTTTGAAAATTGTGAAATATTGTGCAATTAATAAATTCCTTTAGATACTGAAATTTTTTTGGTGCTGCTTCAACATCTGATCTATTCTAGAACAGCTGTTATATTCTGTATTTAAAATATAGGAAATGATTTCTTCATCTTACGTAAGTTAATAATTTTAGGTTTATGATCTGTTGTTAAAAATTCCAACATACAATCTTCATGCATGTATACTAACTTATTTTGAATAATGTTTGAGTTCAGCAACTTAAAGATTGTTTAATAATTGCAATACTTTCTTTAAAAAGCATTAAATTAAGGACATAAATATGAAATAATCTCTCAAGCTTAGAATGCTTGGTAATAAATGTATTAGTATTAGAGCAAAGCTGGCAATTTACAGTTCCACTTATTTCGATGTTCTTGATCGAATCTCCTACTTTTACTGCTATCTCTTCCACGTTCGTATCGTTACCTTTCGCCGGCAGTTTAATTTTCATAGATTTATTCAACCACTCGAATTTAAATTTATTTTTTTCGTTCGCATCTATGGAACGAACTTTATGTTCATCGTTTAAGTTAATCTCCATTTTGGTTCTCGGTCACACTCACAAACGCTGATCTTCACAATTGATGAACGTAACACTAAACATACAGCATCACATGTGCGATCCGTCAAACACAAGACAAATTATAGTAGTAGTAGAAGTTCTTTGCATAACAACCGTTAACATTCAACCCGTGATTCAACATCGGCGATAGCAGCTTACTGACGTGCGATTTCAACAGCAAGGCGTGACCTACTCGTAGAGCGGTTGTCATTCGGCTATACAGGAGAAGTTCCGCCTTCCTCCATTACGCTGTGTGCCAATCACTTGAGGTGATGGATACGGCACGTAAACCCCAGAGAATGCAACTCTGTTTACTTTGTGACGGAGAAAAAATGGCGTTCGTTTCGGATTCAGGCATTGCTTTCACCCCCCCCCACACACACACATTTTTCGGTCACGATTTCTCGACGGTTTTGCATTGATCTCAGAAACAGCCTGAAAGACATTCAAAAAAGCGGATTTCCGCTTAAAAGCGGAAGTCTTTCATGCCTGTTATTTTCATTTCCAACCCTCTCACTTTGTGCAAAATTTTTTCGCAACCCCTCTGGAGGTTGCGACCACTGGAGAAAAACCTTATATTTCGTTTTTGAATTTAACGACACAGAAAAATTTTCTCGCGACCCGATCCACGGTTTTAACTCCACTGGATTATGACAACAGAAAGATTATATTCTGTTCAGAGATAAAACAGCGTTTTTAAAATTGATTTTACGTAGATAGATATGCTTAAGCAGCAAAAATGTGTTGTACAACACAAATTGGAGTAATTTATGAGAGTCCTATTGATTTTTTCATATTCTGAGAGAGAAATATTTAACACCATCCAATTTATCCTGAGTCTATATTTACTATTTACTAAATCCGAGCCAATAATTACTACCGATATTTACTATACCCAAGTTTTAATTCATTTTTATTCAATATCTGTAACACAATCAAGAAGAAAAAACGACTTATTTTACTGAATGTTCAAAAACATTCGTTGCCTCACCGCCATTTTCAAACAGACTGCTTCTGGATTATTAATGTTTCATATACTTTAAAAAGTAGATGATAAATATTTATGTCACCTATTGTCCGCTCTCGTAAAATAAAATCATTACAAAATCTTTTGATATTTATTGTTATACTAACGGTCTACACAGGATCGATTAGAAAAGCCAGGTCTTCAAAATCGAAAATAGAGCAACCGATTGTGTTCGATAGTATTGTAAATGCAAAACTATTTCGATATCTCACTATTGTGTTCTTTTGTGATTCGAAATCAGAAAGTAGTTTCGTAAAAGACCTGCCAGTTTTTCAGTTCTATTTAATCAGTTAAAAGGACTGAAATCAGGTAATCTATCAGTACTTTCGATATTTGTACCTTGCGATTCTAAAGCCTTGGGAAAGTATTAAGGTTAATAGATGGAAAAGCTTTAATAGAGACTACTTCGCTTCGGTAGATGAATGATTATATATTTCAGATTATTAAAGCTGTTTAAGTTAGAGATAGTTTTCTTGTAAGAAGCAAGGTTAAAATGGAAATCAGGGGAAAAGTAAGTTACTTATTTCAGAATAAAAAAAATATGGAGTAATTAGTAAACAAATCTGTAGAAATCAAAAACCACATCCACTCACTCTCATTATACAATATGGTCATAAACTATTGCACCCATTTCAAAAATTAATTTTAAAAAATACTAATAATGTTACAACTTTGTTTTTTAAAAAATGAGAACGCATTTAAAAAAGTTTTTTCCAGATAAGTAACATGCCGTTACTGCGGTCTAGGTGGTAGTAAATTATTGGACATCTTCCATTTTTGAAAGCACTTATCTGAGAAACTATTAAAGCTAGAAGAAAAATAAAAGCATGTATTTGTAGAGAGTTTTACACTCGGTTAACCTGGAGTTTACGGTGCCCGCCTATTTCGTTCCTCCTAGGATCGCCAAATCTTTGCCGCCAAGAACGGCGATGAAAGAACATTTGTTTTGGTTGCGTCTAGATGTTTTTAACGAGTGACAAGCGCGCATGCGCACAAATTGATCCTTTCATCGGTGTTTTGCTTATCAGGCTATATTGCGCCACTTTTCGATTGGACTGTTTTGTTCAACTCTTCGATGCAATTGGTCGATAAATTCGAATTAGAATAAAACTTCGTTTGGAATTCTTCGGATGGAATATCGGTTCAGTACCGTGTAGGTTAGTCTGTGTCTTTCGTTTCTTAATGAATAAGCGAAGCTACGATTATTCCGCTATGCTGAAAGCGAAGCAGCTGATGTTTTTTTAAGTTAAAAAAATTTGCCCAGTACACACTTGAAATGCCGCAGGCTTTGCGTGCTCAATCTCTCGTGGTCAGGTGACGCATGCGCAAGAGAGAACAATAAAAAGGGTACTGCACATCCAAAACAGTATTTGGCGACGACACATGAAATTGCGCCAAGAAGAATTGGCGAGAAGCAGGCCGGCACCGTAAACTCTAGGTTTACCTTACACTCTTTAATATTCTAAATCAATTTTAATTTGAAAACTGAATAATTTTCAGGATATTCGCGAAAATCTAAAAAAGGAAACCAGAAAACGCGCATCGGCTTCTGCTAATCGGTAACCATTCCGTATGGAAATCTCTCGCTGTAGCAAATTTAGAATGCCGTAATGGTACGCCACTTATCTGAAAAAAAAAAAACGTTATTTGATCTCTCATTAAAAAACGCAATTGTAACGTTATTAGTTTTTTTTAATTAATTTTGAAATGGGTTCAATAATTTATGACCACCTGTATTTAATCTAAATTACAGAAGGTGTCGTAAAAGTCAGATTTTCGTAATAATACGTGACGTGAGCGGGCAACCGGTAGAAAAACATCCCTCGCTGATTAGTTACCAAAGTCACGATTAGTCATCATGGGAGGGGGGAGGCTAGATTTCAGATCCTAACATGCAGCGTTACCACCTATTAACTGCTCATTGAAAAGTCAAGTGCAACTGTCGTATGATCGTTGTTCAATGAGTATTCTTTATTCGACGTTTAAAGGTAGTTGTTTTCATGAGTGATAGGCCCACCCCGACGTGTGGGGAGGGCCCACGTGCCAGTACTCTCGGCGACCGTGCGCACACTATTATTTCATACTTGATAGTTTATAGGAAAGAAAAGCTTACAAAGTTTTGTCTAAGAGGAATTCTTTCGAAAACATCGTCGTCGTTCAAGTAAAAGTCCCTAAGCCCACAAAAAATGTTGACGGACTATTGCAGTTGATTAGAATTTCCAATTAATTATTTCATGATATAGGATGAAGATTTTATCTCCGGCGTATGCTCCAGAACTGAGTTCCTGGCTTGTGCCGGGTTTAAAAATTATTAGTTCAAGAGTATCACAAAAAATAAAACAGCCTTCGTTTCAAGATGCCTTAAAAAACAAAAAATTGCCATCAAGAGACGGGCTAGAAAAATTGCCGATCCAATTCGGTCAAGAGAAAAAGAAAATGGCAACATCAAAGGAAGGCCTCCATATTCCCTAACCAATTATTTCATGATATAAACCTGTTATCTCAATATCAGTAAACCAACTGTAAGAGCTAAAAATCTGAAAAATAATATTTACTATTTATCACAGCGATTCAAAATTAATTAAATTTAGTCTATCTTAAAACTATAGTTTTGGACTTGAGGACTTTTGCTTGAATAATATACGAAGGTATAATACTAGATATATTTCTGTTTCGCAAGAAATCGTCGTTGAAGGAGAGTACCTTTGGAAAGTTGCTCTCATCGTCGAGCAGAGGCAGTATACCAACGGGCTTTTTGGCAATGAGGTTGAGCACGGGCTGATTGTCCTGATAGTTGACGGGCTGCCATTCGATCCTCTCTTTGGCGTATTCCTGCTGCTCCAGCTTGAAGACATGCTTGTTAAAGTAGTACTGGAGCGTTTCGTTGGCGTAGTTGATGCACAGCTGCTCGAAACTGTTCTCTTTGAAGTCCTGGATAATACATTTTTAAGTTAATCACTTTTAGAAGAACATTCGATAAAAGTATAAACTTACATAATGAATGTCAATCACAACAAGTAATATAAAAAAAAATTAAAAGTCAATTCCTACTTAGGTCAGCGATCTACACGCTTCGTCACTGACAAAAATACATGAAAAAATGACGCCTTCGTGAACATACCAGAAAACAAAGAATATTAGGTCTAGAAGCTGGCAAACCTAGCTCCATCTATTGAGAAAAATTCGAACCAAACGACTCAAGGCGACATACGCTTTCTCCCATATAAAACTAAAATTAATTAATTAAATTTAATTAATGAATCAACATTTGAAAAAACTGCAACATCATCCACTACAAGTTTTAAAAAACGTATTTGAACTTGAGAGGATGAATAAAAAGTATTTTATTGACGACTGAAAATTTGAACAAGATATATAAATAAATATATATAGGGAGAGTGTGAACTAATAGTAGGAATTGAAAAAAGCATATTAGTCATAGTAATGAATATAAACCAGAAATAGTTACAATAGCCAACGAAACAAACGAATCTGGACAAGTCATATTAGTGGCAATAAATAATCTTAATCAAAATGAATCATAACAATCAAATATTAGTCACAATGAATCTTATTAGCCACATATTAGTCGCAATAAATTATTTTAGTCACATTGAACTAAATTTGTCATGTATTAGTCTCGGTGAATCATATTAATCTAAAATAATCAAATTATTCAAAATAAATAATATCTGTCGCAGTGAATCATTGCACTTACTTCAAAACCAAAGATATCTAAGATGGCTATGGATGTTTTTCTAGGTCCTTTGAATACAATGTTATTGACTCGCTGTACGAGCCAAGAAAAGAGACTGGAGTACAAGGCTTTTGCGATGGCATCTCTGAAAATTAAAGAATGAAGATAAATCAATTAACGTTTCAATAAAAACATTTTTTGTCAGGAATGCATTATGAAAAATGTATATTCCGAGTGAAATTTCGTTCAATTTACACTCTAAGATTTGTACAGGCCGGAAGATTTTATCTTGTTCTTTTTCAAAATGAATGTTTCTACCACTTGAAATAGAAAAGCAGTATCAGAAGAAAAAGTAAAATTTATCATGCTTATAATGATCTTTTGAAAATTTTATCCCTGAAACAGAATCAAATATTTCATAAAATATTTTTTTTTAAAATAATGAGAACCAAAAAAAAAGCTGAAAGGAGACTTACCTGGCATCCAAAGCTTGATCAATATTGAGTGGTGTTACAACTCTTTCATTTCTGGCCTCCTGCAAAAAAGAAGAGATTGATAAATTGGATTAAGTGCTAACTTAAATCTAGAAGCCATTTTTCTGGCTTCTGAAAATAGTAAGTACCAAAGTACCACGCTTTGAAATTTCTATTAAATGAATATTTAAGTAAAAAAACTGATAGAAAATGAAGCACATTTCATACGTTTTTCCAGGGACTAACATAACCTGCAGTATAAAAGATGTATAGGGGAACGGTGGGTAGTATGGTTACCTTCTGTTTCTAGGGCTTATCGGTACACCACAGACACGTCCCCGTACCTAGAAAAGCAGCCCATTATTTTGTCTACAGTACAGCCATAGCATCAGTCTGCTAGCTGGTTGACATAACTGCTTTTTGTCGTTCCTCAGTAAATTTTCTTTGTTTGTGACCCTATAAATTGTTGCTTCGAATAATTTTTGACGACTAATTCCACTTATACAGGTATTAATTAAAATTATGAAACTAGTGTTATTATTTAGCTTACGTTATTTAGATTATGCCGCGAAAGTTTCATCTTGCTTACTTCAACCGAATTTGTCCGTCACCATATTTTCCTTTTCACTGTCGGTCGCGTAGTATGGGCCATGCCAAAATCGGATACTATGGGCCATGCCAAAAGTGGCCTGAACCTATTCCGGATAAAATTGGAAGTAAAATAAGGAAGAAAAACGTTTATCCAGAAAGAAGTAGTTCAAAACAATCTTTTCAACATAGTCTGAAAAAAGGCTTAAAGATCTTTCCTCTCTTTGTTATGGAATGACCGACGCTAACAAAAGTAAGCTTTGTTTATAGGTGTGGGCACCTATCTCCGTCTACTGAGGAATACACTACCTAAAAACCTAAGATTTTTTTGTTGTTTTTTTATACAGTTTTCTTTGCAATTTTACCTGGAGGCTGCTGCATTTGCGCACACCAGATAAATTGTTTTTATTATTGTTCTTTTGTCTTTATTAGATCTTTTTTCCTATAAACCAGTTACATAATGCTACATTTTGAGGAAAAAAAATTCTGGGTAACTTGTAATGTAATTTTGAAACAAATCGAACACTCACTGTTGTTTTTGTTGTCATGGCTCGTAGAATGCCGTCTAGGGATAACTGGAGCAAATGGGATGCCCATCGAATTTCTGCGTCACTGCCAATTTCGACGCCTTCTTGACCATGTTTCAGCTGCGGAAGAAAAATGGGGCCAATTACTGAAACTTCTCCATCACACTTTAAATGCCACACAACATAAGAAGGAGGGTTAGCACAAAAACTTTTAATAACGTAAGGAAACTAAAACATGAAAGCCTCCATCTTGAATGGCAGCAGAAAAGTACAAACCTGTTTCCTGTGGAAGTAAATGTTCCCCAAATGAAGCACCGACGCAAGGATCCTGAAAATAGTGTCTTGTTCTTCAGATGTGAAGCTGAGAACTTGCATGGCCGCTAGAAGTGCTCTGAAATCTTCGGCGTCGTCTTTTGATTTGATCTTGAAACATCCCCCCTAGAATAGGAAAAACATATTAGAAATGAGTATTAATCACTAAATTGTGATACAATAGTACAAAAAAAGCATCTGAATTCTTTCGGCATCGAGTTCCTCTGGAAAGCGAATACTCGAAACTTCAGTGCAGTGAATTGAAAAGTTCAGTTTAATTTTACAAAATAAGTACCTTTTCTTAAGAAGTTCGAGGGCTATATTGGGAAGAACGTCGTAATTTAGAACCATGGACAGATGATGAGAACGACACATAGACCGGCACCTCTCATCTCCAAACCTTCGCGTCACATCAACTTGAGGTCGTCTCACTCACAGTGACAGAATGAACGCGCATCAGGTCAGTGGTATAATCGCAAAATAAACAGTGCCGGGACACTCTAAAAGAAGTACCAGAACGCTCTAACTTGGGTAACAAGAATCGCGCTGTTTTAAGGACGGTTTCTCATTTTTTTTATTTATTTCTTGTAGAAAAAACAGTGCCTGAACGGCGTTCCGACTCCACTTCACCCCTTCATCAAGGCCACACACACGGCAGTTTGGGGTTGAAGCGGGTCTCGAATCCGTGATTTCCGAGCTCGGAACTCACATCTTACCACCAGTCCCCAAGAGAGATTTGAAGAATGACTATGTAACTACTTTGGAAAGAATCATTCAAAGTAGTGACGATTAATTCCAACACTTGTTTTAAAAGAGCGGAGAGAGTTGGCCTTCTGAAAGTACAATCAAGCAGTACCTATTTAAAAGTCGCCTAAGATTCGGCAGGGAAAACATTCCAGATTGTCGGTGATCCTTAAAACGCACTTCAGTAATAATCTATAGTCGCGGAAGCTCTCAGTTACTAGAAATATATCTGTCCTGCATACAAAGAGATAATTCTGTTCCTCCTTGTATTCTTCAGTCTTCAAAAAACAACTGAACTACACCACTAGTGGACCAGACGGCGTTCTGCAACTTTTCTCCCAAACCTAAAGACATCTGTTCATGTTCAGTAAGTTAACCAATGGATATGGTACACGTTAATTCAACTGAGGACATTTCATCCATTGCGACTCTTCATTTCTTGAACTTACAGACTCTTAAATGTTTAGAAAAAAATTTCGTTGTTGTCCATCCAACTGGTACAGTAACGGTAATGGTTGCAGGAACAGAGGCATGGGGCGGCGTTCTGTCGACATGGGATAATAGATTCCTGAACACCATTCTGATATGACACATTATGCAGATAATGAATAGAAGTTGTTGTTGTCCATCCAACTGGTACAGTAACGGTAATGGTTGCAGGAACAGAGGCATGGGGCGGCGTTCTGTCGACATGGGATAATAGATTCCTGGATACCATTCTGATATGACACGTTATGCAGATAATGAATAGAAGTTGTTGTTGTAATGGTTGCAGGAACAGAGGCATAGGGTGGCGTTATGTCTATATGGGATAATGAAGATTCCCGGACACCATTCTGATATGACACATTATGAAGATAATGAATAGAAGTGCGTGCAAAGAAATATTGCTAAATATCTGCTGATGAAAGTTTGTATTATGTCAGGAGTTACTGATGCCTTATGACACTAATGTTTTCTACTAATTTTACAGTTTCTTCAATATCTTTTTCGGTTTCTCTAGGAAAACCAACAATAAAATCAGAAGAAAATTCGATTTAGTGAAATTGCTCATTGTGATTATAGCATGATTTCCATTTGTTGAAACCGAGGTGAAACGTGGCAATAAATCCTTCGAGGCTGTATTTCAGAAGAAGGGTTTGTAGCCGCATATCACAGGTTTATGCTCCCGATAAAATCAACATTTTTCATCTTTACTACATTCCAATCAAGAAGTCAAGGGGAAAAGAATTTCACTTTTTCTCAACAGAAGTTCAGAACAAGAAAAGACCTAGGTTTTCTTTCTAACTACTCAGTTTATATTGAGCTTTATTATTCGGAAGTGGAATGCTTCACCTACTGGTGAACAGACACGTATTTGAACTGAAACAGTATTAAATAGTATTTTTACACAATGAAAGAACAAGTGTTTCATGATAGTTGTGTATATTGCGTTGATTGTACAGGAAAAGCAAAATTGAAAAATATATTGAAATAGACCGATATCTTTTTCATGCGTCAATAAAGTTATTTTTCCGCCTACCTGGTTGAGGTAAAAGTAGTTGTCTGCACTCTGTAGGCCGTATTTCTCTTTTTCTGTGTCCGACAAACCACTCAGCATTTCGTAGAAGACGTGGTAGTTCCTCTCGTCCGAAGCCTGGAACATTTACGCTCTATTAGCACACGTCAATACAAAAGGAAACGCCAAAAGAAACAATAAGCATTTCTTGTTTCAAGAAAAGTAAGCTTTTCTAGTACCTGTGTGACGATTCTCGATTTTTCTAGTAGGTACTCGGTACTTCTGGCTCCAGTTATGACTCCGCTAGAATAAAAAAGAAAGATGCGTTAGTCGTGTAGATCTTCTTTAGAAACGTATGTATGCAAAATATAGACCGGCTACATGATCGTCAGGTTTTTCGCATGAAACAAGAAGTCGCATAAATGTACTTCGTTCGAAGGTTACGTATTGCTCTTGCAATGCAAAAATTTTGTCATGTTGGCTTTTCAAATCAAGATACTTTTCTGATTTCTGTTTCCATTGCATTGTCAAAAATTTAAAAATTTGAACCATGTCGGAAGAACGTTTTAGCAGGTTATATGAGATGTTTTGTCCAAGTTGTCCAGTGATGTCGAGTTCAGTGAATTCGATAGGATGAATTCCAGACATTAGACCATCAAAACGACAAGAAGAATTCTTTCCGATGGTAAGCGAATGTGAAAGAGTGGAATGATATTGATATTGTTCCTTCTTTGGAAGATTATTCGAGAAATTCGAGGTACCGAACTTCGATGTGATCACCAAGCATCGTTGATGTAATCGATTCGTTTTTTGATGAAGAATTTTTAATTTTAGTTGTTTCTCAAACAAATCTATATCACACCCAAATGAAAGATTTCATAAAAAGATTCAGCCAAACTTTACAGTGGAAGAGTAACAGCGAACGATATGAAAAAGTTTCTTGGTTGTTATTGATGGTGACAAGAAGAAACTTTTACTGGAGAGATTATTGGTCCAACTGACCCTTTTGTGGAAATACCAATATTCCTAAAATTAATAGGCAGGATGAGGTTTGAACAGATCTTCACATTTTCACCTCCAGTGATAACGTTGAAAATGTACTTAGTACAGATAGGCTTTATAAATTAGACCTCTCTTAGACTACGTTATTTCCAAAGTCAATCGATGTATGTACCGAGCAGCAATTATCATTAGACGAAGCAATGATACCATATGGAGAGGACGTCTAAAATTCAAAACATATAATCCTGCAAATTACAAAATGACCGGATTTTGAGTAGGAATGGTTTGTGAAGGAGTGGAGTCCAGGGACATTTTTATTTGCAGCTTTGGAAGTTTATTCTGGTGTTGGAAGAAAACTAAACACTATTGTCCAATTTTGCACCGTATTTTTTGGATTTAATCCTCACGTGTATCAAGATAATTATACAACAACGTTTCACAGCTAGTATTTTCTTGAAAATAAAAATACGATGTATGTGTGTACCATTCGCGAAAACCGAAATGGCTTACCCAGTGACTTATAGAAAAATCCAAAATCTTCAGAGGAAGGCAAATGACATTTTCGAAAGGACGATCCTGCTCCTCCTTGGAAGGATAAAAGGATTTATGCAGATGAGTTTCAATTCAGAGTGCGTCTATGATAGCAACTTGAAATCAAAATAAAATTATATAATGATAAAATAAAAAAAGCTGTGTATATGAATACAATAAATATAAGAAAAGGAGTCGATCATACGTGCAGATCAATATTTGGCAAACAGACGCATACTGCGAAAAAGCATCAAATGGTCAAAAAAACAGCATTTTTTTTTATCAATTACCTTCTATTAATGCTTTCGTGAGTTTATTCGAAGAAGTGCCAAAATGAAAAATAAGATAAAAAATTTCTCTTAAGATGTAGCTAGATACTTATCTTTCGGAATCAATTGAAAGCAACACACAACCACAAACTTCTCAATGCATCTAGAACTCCACACAAAGATCCTGTATCTAGGCTTTCAGGAAAACTTCTGGACCACGTTTTAGAACCAATAATTACTGCATCTAAACAAATAATAAGAAAGTGTCAAAAGTTATGACTCTTAAAGCGGAAAGCGCACGAAACAAGATATATTTAGAACATTTTGTGTACTTACACGTCGGTGAATGCTTTCATTTTTACCATACAAAAAAAAATTGTTATTAAAATTTATTGTTATTAGTTTTACTATTGTTTTGTGCAAATAAAATGTTTAAATCACTTGAATTTTATTCAATTACATTTTTTGCCCCGGTGACATGAGATATTTTACTATCAAATAGCGGGTGCCATGCATATTTTTGTGCAATAAGCCGGTCAACAAAATAAATTTTGTATGAAATTGCCGGTCAACAAAGTGTTAATATGTCCACTTCAATGACCTTTCAAGCCTATTCCCGGACAAAGGCACGAATGAAGAAGTTCTTGTAGGTATTTCACACGATTTCAAGAAATTCGATGAAGTATTTTTGCAGGTGTTAATGCTATTTCAGAAATAGTCTAATTTTGAATCGAAAATTTAATATGGTACAAAGATTATAAAGATAGTGTTAAGTGATTCTGTTTTTCAAAGATATTGTATATTTAAATGAAAATTATAAATTCACTTTTTTGAGAGGGGCGCAGAAATATGTAAATTATTGTTCCTTAAACATCGATAGTTCAACTATCGATCAAAACTATCGATAATATCGATTGCTTTCTCCCTGGCAATACTATCGATAGGCGCATTTTCAGTCGATAGTTTAGAAACTGTCGATACTATAGATAGTTCCAATCGATTGTTCCAGTCGATAGTTTTGAAACTATCGGCTGAATATGCGCCTATCGATAGTTTTGCCCGAGGGAAAGCTATCGATAATTTGAAACTATTTCAGTCGATGGTTCCGAAAACCCGAGGCTTTGACAGTGTCGATAGTCTATCGATGTTTAAGGAACACTAGCATAAATCCGGCCTTGATTACGTTATTGACAGTACTGGAAATGTGATACATTTTTCCATCTATATGTTAACATAAGAAATAAACATGTACATTAGACCATACAACAGGAAGGAATGACTGTAATAAATACAATGAAACGATTCATTAATATTTTGAAATATTCGGAATTTATTAAAAATGGTTAAAATGACATATTTTAATGAATCATATTCAGCATTAGAGTGTAGAGTTAAAAGAGATATTAATACATTACAAAATATATGACAGTAGAGTTTTTGACATTTCTGCAGTTTGAGAGGAGCCGCAAGATGCTTTAAATTTGGTGTTATTTACAAAATAAATAAAACACATCCTTAACAGACTGATTGCATGTTTTGATGCAACTAGAATGGAAAAGATTTTTTTGTATACTTACGGAGGCAAAGTTCCTAAAATTTGACCTTCGTATTTTTCACCATCTCTAAGCCATAAATGTCGAACATCTTGTAAGGATTGACAGCAACTAAAATACTACCCGTATACGTCTGAAAAATATGAAAAAAGTATTAGTGTGAGAAACATTCTACCACCAAATTTAAATACTT
>BGPR01000420.1:459668-481291 GCA_013235015.1 Araneus ventricosus
AATATACCACTACTAAAATTTGCAAGGTCTTTACAATAAAGCAGTTTTAACACAATTTTCCCTTTAAAATGAATAATTTAAAAAGACAATTGAGAGGTCAACAATTTATTTAAATTTTCATGCAGTAGAATCTAGCTATCCAACATTTCGTTTTAAACACCGTTTATGAATTTATTAAAAAACATAAATGAAACCAGCGGGAGTGGTCTCCCCTAAACTTTATCGTATACTTACCCAAAAAGGTGCTGTTTCCCCTCCCCCCGCGTGGATAAAAAATTCGACCCAGAATGCAATGACTATCAGAAGGTTTTTCATTGAAGATTATAGTGATTGTAAAATATTTAGGTTAAGAATCATATTCAAAGAGATGCGTGCCGATTAAAACGCATCTATCACACACTGCTAGGTTCCACTCTTGCCGGCTCAAGGACAAAGTGACGTAATCCTTCAGAGCTTGCTACCAGTACGCATGCGTATGGAGAATCGGATTAGAAAAATTAATTATGCAATTTAAAAACCTTTTTTAACCGATTGAAACGAAATTTGGGCACAGATCGATAATTAATGTTAGCAACCGCCATACCAATTTTTATTTATCTAAGCCAACGGGTTTAGGAGATATAATTTTTACAAGTATACGATTAAAAAAGTTCGACAGACCATCAACCCTTCGATGGATTTGGTCCAAACTTTGATACAGACCTACATTCATGATGATAAAACTGTGTACCAAATTTTATCCATCTAGCCATTCAAGTTTTTGAGTTATAGTGTTCACATGACCGCGGACAGACAGAATTCCCTTAAACGGATTTTGTTCAAAATTTGATAGGAACCTACAAATTATGTGATAAAGATCACATACCAAATTTCATCCTTGTATCTCCAATAGTTTTCGAGTTATCGTGTTCACAGACAGACAGACACGATTCCAAAATTGTGTTTTTCAGACTCAGGGAGGTCTAAAAAACGTGGAGATTCGTCAAAATCTCGAGTTCAAATTTTTTCACGATTACAATACTTTCTCGTATACTTCTTATACGAGAAAGTAAAGATGAACAACATTAGTTATCAAAATCGTTGGGACGGATGATTTTTACATCAAGTTTATAGGCTGGATACTATCTGCAAATTGCATTGTGCATGATACGAAATTCTTTCAGAACTCTCTACAAGGCAAATTGTTGGTCCTATATCCACCCTATTCTGCAAGTTGTTACAATTTGGGTGGTGGGTGTTCAGGAGACGTTATCTCAAAATTTTTATTAGATTCTTTAATTAAAAATGAATCGAAATGTTAACGTTCTTTCTCAATAACTTTGGAGCATATTATCACACGAATGCCACTTTTACATCACTTAAAAAATTTAAAAAATTAGCTTTTCAATGATGTCGATTTTATTACCTAATTTCTAAAGAGTTCTTAATAATTAATAAATATTTAAAAATATCTTTATAAATAAAACGTTTATGTGGACGCAAAATCGGACTGAAATTCATAATCAGTGGCGGACTGGGTCTGAAAATAGTGGTTGCCAGGAGTCAGTGAGGGCCCACACATAGCTATAATCGTAACATTAATTCATATATAAATATTAAATAATATATATATGGTGCCAGACTGACGGCAGCTCCCGTCATTCCCGCCAACTGCGTGGCGCCTCTAGCGGATCCAAACAGAACTCTTCAGTAGCTGACGCTCTGACATCGAGACGCGATGCAGAAAAATGACGCCTGCTCCAAAAGACACTTCTAAGAGAAGATGCAGGATTATGCAACTACAACTATAACTTTGTGTTTTGTAAATAATTAATCATTTCATTTTATTAATCATCTAACTGCCATTTTAATCCATCATCAAATCTTTTCATTTAAAAGAGGCTGTGTTTTGTCGGCCATCCCTGACACCCACATGTATTTAATTTCTTTATATTTAACTATATTAATTTAATTATATATTTAATTTAATTTTTTATTATATATTTCATTTTTCCGCGTTTTTAAAATAAATCCCTTTTAATACCCTTTAATTTTCTACGTTTAAAATAACAAAACTACGATTAAAGTTATTTGATTTTTAATTCCGTAAGTTAAATATTATATAAGAAACACGGACTTTTGGTACAGGGCTATTTTATTTATTTGCTTTAGAAAAGCTTACTATAGAGAAAGATTTCTTCTTTTTTTTCTCTCCCACATTTTCTGGGGGCCCAAACTGTCTTCTGTTTAAGGGGGCCCACTTGCCATCGGGCAAACTGGCAACCTCGCCAGTCCGCCACTGTTCATAATCACCGTTTGGCAACAGCTCGCAACTTTGTATTGTTTACAATCGATTCGGCGAATTTAGTTTGATTTGATCAGTGACAACGAAATTTTTCAAAATGAGTTTCAGTCGGGCAGTTTCAATTATAAATCGAAATTGTCAAAAAAGAGAATTGTTGAACAACTGAAACTGTTGAATCTTTCCTAAGTCGATCAAATCGGAATGATCAAAATAGAGTCAAGCGTTTTTGTGTACGGAACGAAGTTTCCGATCATCATTTCTGTGGGGCAAAGAAAGCATGTTTGAAATTTTTGTGTCAAAAGCAAGAATTTTAGAAATTTTTAAAAAATTTGAAAAAAGGCTATTTTGTTAATTTTATGAAGGTAAAAGTAAATTATTATGGGTTATAATTTCGAGTAGTGAATCTGAACACATTTAAAGCCATTTGTCAGTTTAAAGTGTCGTTTTTAAGCAAAAAGTTTGTGAAATGGGTTAACTCATCTTTCGAAAAGATGTTTAACATATAAATAGCTACCCAGTGAGAAAAGATATCTTTCTTGGCTAAATAATTATTACAGAGAGTGTGCGTACATGTGGCGGAGCTTTTCTGAGCAGCAATTTATTGAGAAGTGTGAATATTTAGAAGTTTGTTGGAATGAAGTTAGGGCTAACGAAACTGATGAAAAAACTTTCAATTGTGTGTACCAAGAAGCTTTAAGTGCCTGATTTCTGAAAATAATTTTTATTTTTAAACATCTTATCATACATTTTAGCATTGAAATTTCTTTGTAACATTTACTTATATATGGTATAAAGGTAAAATTTTAATTTTATAAATTGATTTAGTTTTTAGTAATTGAAAGTTTAGTTTTAGTTTTTTTAAAAAGAATTTAGTTAGAACTTCCTGTTATTCAAATAATTTAAATTTACTTTTAGTAATTAATGTATTTATAATTTCCTATTAATAGCAGGCACACACGACTGTACAGCGAGCGAGCTGGGATCACGTAGTGATCCCAAAAGAATCACAGCGTGATTCTTGGGGGTTGATGAGAGGAGCGAGTAGGAGGTGTAACCCCCTAGTTTTTTAATAAACTACATTACAGCAATACTTTTCATTGTTTTAGTTAAGGCATTTATATACACGCGCATGCGACAATATTAAATGCATTTTTAGTGTACGTTATCGTTGTTATAATTAAAAGTAAATGTTAATTAAGAGTAAATATTGTGATGTTTCGGACTAGAGGTCCGAATCTTCTTTAAATTTTTTAGTTGGTTTTTGTTTTGCTATTTGTAAAGGCGACAAGTTCAGGAGGCCACTGAGGTGGTGGATGGCATTGTTAGTTTCTTCAATTATTTGTATACGTTTTTGTGTTTTAATCAGGCAGGGTTTTATTTGTATTTCTCTATACGATTGTTTTTATTATAGCTATTAAAAGGAAAAGACTTGTTGTTTCAACGGCCGAGACTGAAGAACACCCAAGTGAGGTCAATGATGCTACGATGACTCACAAGAAAGGACTAAATGCTGGAGTAGCCTTGAAGCACAATGAAGCATCAAGTAAGGACGTGATGCTTTTCATTGAATGGCGTAATCCAGCAGTTAGGAAGCATCAATCTGCAGCAACTTACTTTTTAAGAAAACTCTTTTGTCCACAATGATTAATTTTAAAATTCTTTAATTTTTTAATAAGATAGACCTAGATGATTCTTTAGTTGGTTAAATATCTTCTTTTATTCTGAAATACGGTATTATCACGAAAATTATTAATTTTAATGCATAGTGTACAGGGCATTTTACATAATGAGTGTACCCTCTTTTTCTTCCTCTCTTATTTGATGATTCGATCCGTTTATGTCAGAAAATGAGACTTTATTCTACTATATCATACATAATTAGAAAATAACCCGTCATGGTATGACAGGTGCAAATTGCCTCTTCATTCGAGAGATTTCCCGTCAAATCTGACGTGTTTAAATAGATATATATGCGAGAGAAATGTTTAACATTGATTGAAAAAAAAATAAAATAAGCATATGTTTTATGACAGGAAATATTTTTTTATTTACATATTTCTTTATTCAAAAAACCTCTTGGTAAACAACATTCCGTGTCAAATATTTTTCGTTGTTTAACAATTTTATTATAATTCAATAACCATGAAATTTGCAGCTTGTCAAACGTAAGTCAAAAGTTAACATTTCAAAGGAATGCTTTTTCGAAATTCTAATCAAAACAAAGCATTTCTCTGCTTGTCAAACGTAGAAAAAAAAATTATATCATCACGATTGCAATAAATTATTTAGATGCGTCGTGGCGTCCAAACTACTTTACTATTTTCTATTAAAAAACGGAAATTAATTTGAAATATATGATTACTATAATTTAAAATGTCTCGGGAACTATTGATCATAGCGAGATAAATTTTACATCAATCGATAGCAAATTTTATTTCACTATTTTAGAGCTATTACATTTGAAATTAGAACGACAATTACTCTTTTAAATTTAAAATGACTGACATTTAGGTGCTCTAACAATGAAATAATGCTGTTTACGTCTCGCAGTGCTATGGCGCGTGTTTTATTGTTGGTGACGTCAGAGCGTTACCGAGAGATCGGGGCTATTATATTAGTAATGCTCTGAATGTCTTAAGAAGTTGCAGTGTCGCGTATTTTGAAATCCATTCAATTTAGTGACCATGTATTGATTACACCTTAAAATTGTGAAAAATTTCCCTTTATGCGGAGAGTAGACAGATGGAAGGCCCATGTACCGAGCCATAACTGACTAATTATCATTCCCGAAATAGTCATGAATCGATTACCAGGATTAGGTTAAACCTTTAGTCAGAACAAAATAGACATCCGATTAATTTCATAATTTGAATCGCAGTTGCTTCCAGATGAAACAATTTCTAATTACCTTTTCAGATGATTATTGATATCGGCGGATTTATGCTACAGACATTTAGTCTTGCATAGCTTATTATAATCTTGCATATAAGTTATATGCATATTATAAAATATGCATCTTTCTAAATACTTGACTTATTTGGTTCGGTTCAGTTTGGTTACATTAACGCCCCGTTTAAAAATAACACAAGGGCTGATTTGGGATGGAACTCGTAATTTTGAACCGTGATCAGATGGGAAGGTCGCCACCTGAGGCGGTACCCAGGTCTCCAAATTAATGGGACCAACAACCTTGAGGGCCGATTTAACATGCACCAGACCCCCATACACGGCGGATCTCTGGTGGAATCGAAGGAAGACCTAACCACCAGGCCACCGCGGCTTCAACTTGATTTATTTGAGTCTACATTAATTTTACATCTAATGAGGTGAGTTCACTAGAGGTCACATTCACTTGAAGTGAACGACTCCAGTGTTGCCAACACATGTTAAATAAGTGGTTGATTTGAAATACGAAGGCATGTTAAGTAGATATTGTGACGGACATAATTATCAATAGTTCCTCTAGATGGCGCTGGCCACCCACTCCAAAGAAGAGCCTGAAAACAATGGAAATCAGGGTTGCCATATTGGCCTTTTTTCAAAGTGCTTGGCCTAAAGAATTTTCAATTGGTCTTAAATTCATTTTTGGCCTTTTTTTGGCTTTATTTTAATTAATGAATTTTAGAAATGCTTTTTGTAACTAATTCTACTGTTTTTGACTAAATTTTTTATATTAAACTTTTCAAATGGTTCACATTCAGCTGCCAAACGAGATAGTTCCTCATCGGAACAAAGTTTCTGTCCCCTTTGTGACTGTGATTGCCAGAATGTCTCTAGCCTTAGGCTTGTGTTTCTGCATATCAAGGTATTTGAAGGAGCATATAAAGAACCACTTTTTCTGTTCCTGACTGAATTCTTCAATGAACAGCTGTTAACCACACAAAAATGTAAAATATTTTTATTTTTTAAGAAAAAGGGTACATAATTTTTAACAGTTTCTTAAATAAATTGTGCCTCTGTTTGTGGCATTGAATGAGTACGTACCTCAGAACCACTTAATTTTAAATCTAAGAGATACAGAAAAACTTTCTAAAACAATATGTAGAACGGCACCAAACAATATGTATTGGATTTGGAAATTAGCCGAATCATATCAAGACTAAAAACAGGTAATTATCAATAAATTTAAAAATAATCTTGCACATTTTTTTAAATCATGAGATTAATGCATAATGCTCGGCTATTTCATTTAGAGTCGGCAAGAGCAGAACTTTTCACTGCAAAATGATTTATGGAAAGGTTTTAATTTTTTTTCTTTTACTTTAATACTGTTTTATTAATAGAGTGTTGCAAATATGTCAATCTAATGTGATTCTTTTTCATGAATTAAAACCTTTTCTTATGGTAAATTTAGCGAAAAATAAGTATTTCAAAATAAGTTTTTTCAAATTTGGCCTTTTTTGGCCTTATTTTAAGAAGGTTTGGCCTTACTCTGCCATTTTGATTTGGCAACCTAGATGGAAATAGAGCATATATATCTCTACGTAGCCGGAATGAGAACTTCTCTGAACACAGATCATATAAATGTGGAAAACATGTTTGGGTTTAGCAAATTTGTAACCAACCGTGTAAATAACTTTTGTTATTAATTATATCTGAAAATTGATGGAATCCATTTTTTTCTGTCCTCCAGGTATTTAGGCCTAATTTCTTTCTACCTGTTATTCGTGTAGGTCATTCTTGGATTATAATGCTCTTATTACTTCTGATTTTACTAGTTAATATTTCGCATGAAAGCCAAATATAGTTTTATAAATTCATATATTCAGTCACGTTTACTTGTTTCGTAAAAAAAATTCATGTGTGGAGAAATGAGGGAAAAAAAAACAACGAAAATTGAGTCATAGGCGACACAGGAAGTTGTCCTCAGCCTGAGGATGATATATTACGATTCTCTGAGAAACTTTACGATGATCTGTTTATTTTTCTGGAGTTTGCCACCGTATCGTTTGCGATACAGGAATCACGGTAAGCGCGAATCGTCTGTGACGAATACTAAGCAGACGATATGAAAATTGTGTTCATCCATGGCCGGTTTTTGTCGAATGAATCCGGCAACAATCCGATAAAGTTTCAGAACTGTTGCATACAATTCGTTTGATGTAGCAATATACATGCGATACAATCTAAATCCGTGGATTTATTGAAGCCATTTTATAAAAATCCAAAGATTCCGTATCTACTAAGGATACGTTTAATACTGTTTTTGTCAAAATAGTTGGGGACAGATCGACCCAGTTCCTGTTGATTGTGTGATCAAAATGTTGATATGTGAAGAAAGAAGTTATTAATGTGTAACATTTGGCAGCTCCATTACTCTTTTGTGCACAAATAAATCAGATTGGAAGACTTTTTTTATGGCCATACCATGCAACCACTATTCAGAACAATTACAATTTAAACTCAAAATTTTCATTCTATGAGAATCCCTGAGAGTTAAATACTCACAGTTAAAAATTACTTTGACATGCAAAGTTTAGTACATGACGTTAACAAATGTTTTCATCATTTAAATGCTTATACGGGTCATTCTCACGAAAAGGTTCTTTTCACAGTCCCGGGGTGATAAAAATTAGAAAGTGCAACAAATGTCCTACTATTTTTGTTCATATGTATAAGTTAAATTTTAAGAAAACTATTCAATACATTTCTACTAAAATAGTTTTACTTTAACTCTCATTTTTTTAATGAATATAAGAAAAAAGTCCCCTCCGTGGACGTACCTATACATGAAATTCAAAATAATATTTACTGACACTCAAGAAATTTTTTTAAAAAAATTGAATTTTTTTCAGTATTAACTAATTTAAAGTCTCTAGTTAAGGTTTAACCTAACATTTTTAAAAAATTTTTACTCAGTAATTAATTTTTACACTTTGCCCCCAGTCAAATACGTTTCCCTCCTTGGACAAAGAAAATAACTTAAAAAAAATATCATAAATGGCAGCTCAGTCAAATCACTATCGAAGAGTTTATAAGAGAGGCAGACAATTTGTTCTTTAAGGAAAAATGTTCGTTCTATTGCTAATTTATTGAATATATTCCAATTTATTGGTTCCATTTAGAGCTTGGTAAAGTTCTCCGTGGACGTCATAAATAAATTGAGAAAAATACAATTTATAAATAAAATATAAAATTTTGATAGGTTTAGTATCGAATTTAATAAAAATAAGTGTACTACTTTAGCCACGTGAAAACCAAAGCACTTAAAAATTCAAAACTTAGTTTTTGTCTCCTCTGTGGACACAGCATGTCCACAGAGAGGATGGCATTGTCAATGAAAGCGACAAAATCTCAAAAATCATGATACAGTTAGATAAATTAAAATAATATCATTTAAAAGTTCTTTGGTAGATATTTTTTATGAAATGCAGTGATTTCCTTTTGTATTTTTTTAAAAATTTAAATTGAAACCATATTCTCGAAAAGAATTAAAGTAAACAATTCATATAGAAAATTTATAATATTAAAGCTTCAATAATGTATAAAAAGCATTTTAATAGCTAAATTTATTTTTAGAAAAATGGGAATATCAAAAAATAAAAAGACAAAGCAGTCAGATGCTCAAATTCAGAAGAGAAGGGAGTAGAAGAAAACTTAATACGAGTCTTACTAGATTGTTTATTAATAAATAAATATATGATATTCCTTAATCTAGTATATAATTGATTACTTTCCGGCAAAATGTTGACTTTCATTGATTTGAAATTGTTTGTAAATATTATTTAACTAATGCACTAGTCAGTGCCATTATTTAAAAAGTGCTATTTATTTTAAAATATTAAGTTTCTTGCACTGTTTTTAATAACTAATTTTATTTTTTAATTATAAGAAATAAACTGTACCAAATCTGCCTAATAATTAGTCAATAATGCTTTCGTTTAAATTGTAAAAGTTCCGCTGACTATCATGTCTCCTTCGTAGAAAGGTCAAAAATTTTAAAACTAAAAAAAAAAAAAAAAACAGTGAAAGATAAAATAGAAAACTTGGCCACTAATATAAGGTTATTTTTTAAGCTTAAATCGAAAGATCCATGCAATTTTTAAGATTTTTTACATACTTTTGTAAAATAAATTTTTTTTATCTATTACTACCTTTTTCATGAGAATGACCCATACAGACCTAAATGTTTTGAGTGCTAAGTACATTTAAGCTCCTACAGAACCAGCGGAGTTTTTGCCCTCAACTTTCTCATATACAACATGACGCGCTTTATGTTAAACATCGAAATATAGTAAATCAAATCTGCATTCTGTACCTATTTCCTTGCACGGACAGAGTCCAAAATTAGTTGCAGTTCTACTATTTTGGTTCCAAACCCATACACAAAATTTAATTTGTGTACCTTGTTGCGTTGTGGAGTTACCGCGTTCACACGTACGCAAATAGAGATGGACAGACAGATTTCTCTTCGACAGTTTTCATCTGAAAATTGACAGAAATCAATCTAAAATCCTTGTATAAAGACTACATGCCAAATTTCATTCGTCTATCTTGTTGAGTTTTTGGATTTTCGTGCTCGCAGATAGACATAATTTGGACAATGGTTCTTTCGTACTTGGGGAAGTCTAAAACATGGAGATTTATCAAAATCTGGAATCAATTTTTTTTTGAAAATTAAAATGCTTTTTTATTGCAAATTTCGTATAAGAGAAAGAAAAAAATAGTTTAGAAAATTATTGATTTAAATTATTTCGTTAAAATGCACCAATGTTTGTGTTAAATACCATGTCTTTTCAGGGCTTCGACTGCTTATTTAACTTGCACTTTCGTAATGAAGATAATTTTCTTCCATTGAAATACAGTAGTGAGTGAAAAAATTCTAAGAAAATCCGTTTTTGACGAAAGTATTATACCAGGGTTGGGGAACCTTTTTGTACTGAAAGGCCACATCAAGTTTCACCAGTTCGGTAAAACGCCGCCCGACCAGAATCTTAAAGGTTATTGTTCTGTAATTATTATTATTATATTAAGGTATTTGTATTGAAATAATATTAATATATTATTTCAATACAAATTGTAAGGGAAAAAATTTAAAAAGGCCACAGGTTCCCTATCCCTACCCTAGATCCATTCTACCCATTATATTTAAAGAAATGGGGCTATATTGAATATTTACTGAAGAACTTGAAATATCCATAATTTATTTGAAAAAATGGTAGTATAAAACCAGATGGATAGCATAAAAATATAAATATATAGAGCAGTTATAAAAACATAATTTAATTAATTTTAAGAAAATATAATATTTGTGAACAAAATTTAAGCCAAGAAATGTCCACAAGTGCCTAAAACAGTGCCATTGTGATAACCTGAGAACTGGTTAATTTTTTTTCGAAATAAATTGTTCTAAAATAAAAGAATCCTATTACAAATTTACCATATTTTCTTCTACCCCAATAATCTCATTCCTAAAGCAACCCCACAGTAGATCTAATAATTAATATTATTACGATTATAAAAAAGACGAAGAAAAATGAGAAGGAAAGGAATCCGTAATTGTCATGGTAATCATTCGCTACCGACATTGTTTAAAACAGGAAACTAACTATTGATTTCACACTGCAGCACTTATATGCTATAAATAATTTCCAGTTCAACTGCTCAGATATTACAAACAGATTAGAATGAAACACAGCCAATTCAGTCTTTGTTATGTTGGCGCCAGACACGCTCCAGTGGTTTCCGTTTTGCCGGAAATTACTATATTTTGGTTTAATTAACCAAGAAAACTGTTGTGGATAGTTTTCTGTCAATAATGTCGATATTCTCCATTAATCACGCCGGAATAAAAAAGAAGTTAATATCCGATTTAAAACTTCTTTCCTTTTCTTTCTTTAAATAAATGACCAAATTTTCATTTTGAAGACGTTTGGGCTATGCTTTTTTTAAACAATATGCACTTTAAAATGTTTGTTT
This sequence comes from Araneus ventricosus, assembly GCA_013235015.1. NCBI lineage: Eukaryota > Metazoa > Arthropoda > Arachnida > Araneae > Araneidae > Araneus > Araneus ventricosus. Next base: position 470,872 of record BGPR01000420.1, read on the forward strand.
TCTTTTAAATAATTAGCTTAAAATAAAATGAATATAGAAAAATTCTCCAATATATAATACTAGCAGTACGCACACGGCGTTCGTGGAATCAGGACTTCAACAAAATGGGGGGGAAAAAAAATCGCCCATAACGACGCAAAAAAATTACATTGATTTTCCCACTTATTTTTTCCGCGATAATGACATGTAGAAAATGTAGAAAAACAGTACAGAGTACGTTAATCCAAAACAATATACAAAATTGCAACGTGAAAATCATTATTATACAGTAATGTTGTACGCACACGGCGTTGCCCGTGGAATCAGGACTTCAACAAAATGAAAACAAACCGCCCACAATGACATGAAAAAGTTTTGAAAACAAAATCAAAACAAAAGATATACATTATTGATTTTCCCGCTTATTTTTCTTCGCGATAATGGGGGAAGGGAATAAATTACGGCTGTTTTTTTTTTTTTTTTTTCGCCAGATGGCGTAGCCAAGACGAAAAAGTGCAAAACTGCGTGGTTCTTCTCTTTCGGCATCCGAGAAAAATTCTCTGATCCCATCAAGAAATAAATTAATCTAAAGTCGAAATAATAAAATATTTTAACCGTTCTTGTTTTAAATCAGAGAAAAATAATTGATTTACTACCAAAAAATTTTTGAAAATTATATCTTTATTAGAAAATCGGATGTAAGAGTTTTAAGAATTCTGGAAAATATTATTTTGAAAAGTGACCATTTTTAAAAAAAAATTCTCAAAATTCAGTAAATTACGTTAGAAATTCAAAACTAACTTCATTAGAACGGAAATCGCGTGCTCTTTCCGAAGGTGTATCTATTTTTGTCGTACAATTATTCGAAACCATTCTATTGAGAAATTAGTGCGAAAAATCAACCAAAACAACACAAAACATTAAATAAAAAATTTTCTAGATTAAATTTTAAAATTTCGGCTTCGAGGTGCATTCAGTCACCATTACGACTACCTGTGTGACAAATTTCATAACTGTAAGTGCGATAGATTCGTCTGGATATCGCAGACACACACACACACACACAAACATTGCCTTTTATAAGTATAGATACTGAATTCATTCAGGGATTTTAAATGAATTAACTTTCATTAATCTAGATACTGAAGTGTATGAATTTCATTTGAATTCGTATTAACCAGTATTTCAGCATACTCAGGATTATGAGAAAAATAATGTAAACATTAATTGTTCAAATTTTTAAATTATTTTTTCAATAAAATTCCATTAACTTTATTTCCTACTCATTCATTCTGCAATTCACAACTTCAAAATGTTCAAATCCAATATTATATATTTATTAAATCGTATTTTACACTTAACATTCTTGCAACTCTATATCGTCACCTTTTTGTTATAAAAATCGTCTCCTTTGGTTCAGTTACCAAAAGATTGAAGAGACTTCACTTCAAAATTCCATAATTTTAAGTTGCAGTATGTTTGCGATATGGATGCTGCAACAAGAACAAATGATATTTGAGGGATCAGTTTCCAACGCAACTTCCTGCTCTTATACAAGCGGTTTTTGCCGATGTCACGAACATAAATAAAATGATGAGTCAATCGTAGCAGCAAAAATAAACAAAACATATAAAAAAGAACACGAATAAACATTCTGCTTGACAATCATAAACGAAATCTATTGTGACGCAATCCATTCTGATGACACGACACGTCACGTTACCTCAAGAACGGATTTCTATTGGCTGCTACGCAAATAATGCGAACAAGGTTGAGAACTTATTACGAGTTCTATGCGTTCTTTTTTCTGCTTTTTTACCAGCGAAAAAAGAAAAGCGTTTTTAATTGGAGGAAACAACATACTAAAATTAAACTCTCGTGATATTACAAGCACGCGAGCGCTTTGCCAGAGCGGATAAAATAAATAATAATAGGTGTTAAATCAAAACGGCAAATGGCGCTTTGTACTTCCGGATAATTGCCCTATCACCTGAATAACCAGAAGCGGAAATTGTTCGAACGATACATAATCTTTTATTTTTTTGCTCGCGTTTTCAAAATGGCAAAACCTTTTTTTTTTTTTTTTTGATAATGAACAAGCAAAGCGTATCAAGAAAAGTATAATCCATGGAATATGAACAGGTAGAAAAAAAATACAGGAATTTATGGCAGAAACTACGTAATTGTGAACATAAAATGAGTACTTACATATATCATTTCCTTGTCATAGCGAATTTTTAAATTCCATAGCAGGGATGCTTCGTTGAGATCTCTGAAATAAAATAAAGTTATGTGATATATTTTTATAAATTGAATTCTTTTCTTTATTTTTTATTTAAGAAATTATTTCCTCAAGCTCCACTAAAAGTATTTAATTGCTAAAAATATTTAAATATATTATGATGTCTGTATAATATTATAATTGATAAAAATATTTTAAATACATTATAGTTAGTAAATAAAATTGTAATTATTAAAAATATTTTTATAATAAATGCAATTGGAGCTCCCCAATACAAACGGCAATTATCTCAAAACTACTGTCTCGATTGCGATGATTTCTAATTGACAAAATTCTTGTGTACTATATGTTATAAAAATTTAAACAGATATACAAGCGAGACTTTTTCTAGTAAACGTTGGGTATGGTGAATTCTCAGTTCCAATAAATTTCTCTAATAAGTACCAAACGAATTCTAACATTAAATAATAGGAGAGAGTCGTCAAGTTTGGACCACTTGGCCATTTTTTTAAGGTTTTTGGAGAAGGAACATGAATGAAAAACAAGTAGTAAAATTTTTTTGTAGTTTAGTTATCTTCAGAACAGTGAATTTAACTTTTTATGAAATACACCATAAATTAGGAAAAAGGCAACCTAAAAAATGTGTCATCTGTCCAAGCAAGGAAACCGGTTCCCTAGATTGGACCACCAATTTCCTCAAACAAAAATATTTTTTGATTCTCAAATTCGCACTAGCAAACAATGTGTGAACCCAAGTATGACATTTTATGCACTTTATCGCTTTCTTCTCCCCTCCCCCTTTATTTCTTTACAAACAGTGGCGAATCTGGGGGGGCTATAGGGCTGCAGTCCCCCCCTAGAGTTAACCAAAATTTCTGATTTTATTTAAAATCACTATAACTGTTGTTCTTAATTTTCATTTAAAAAAAATCGGGGCAGCATTGCTTTCTAAATTGACAGGCTCGAATATTTTCCTACTTTCCTAGTCATTCCACTTGCACTTGTAGCGTTGACGCGGTCGAAACAATTTTTTGGCTAGTTATTTCATTGTATTTTTTATCAAATTAACGAAAGTATTGTAGTGTTCTTTATTATTCTTATTGTCAGGTGAGTAAAGTTTGTAAAGTTAAAGTGTTTTGGTTTATATAAAACATGAGGTTCGATATATATATATTATTAAATATAGTTATTATATTAAATATAGTTCACTACGATACGAAGTTTTTATGACCTAATCCCCCTCCCCCAGACTCGAATCCTGGATTCGCCACTGTCCCCAATTATACGTATCCTAAGTTTCGAGTTCAGTTTAGTTTAGTTTTAGTTATATTAACGTACTGTTTTTGAAGCAACACGAGGGGTATTTTGAGACGGACCTCGTAACCTTGAACTGCGGTCAGATAACGAGGACAACACCTAAGTTGGTACCCCCTCCTCAAACTTTCGCACCACACCAGGAGGAGGAAGTTCGACCCCACATATGATTTAACGTGCAACAGGCTCAATACAAGATGGATCTTCAGTGGAATCGGCCTTCGAACCTGGAACTCTCTTGCTGCGAGGCCGGCAAACCACAAGGCCACCTCGACCTCTATCCTAAGTATTTATACTTTTTTGATCGAACATTTGATGGCTTTAGCGTCCTTTATAGTTTCTTTACTTTGACTTGTTCCAATTCCAATTTATGAGGACTACTAACGGTGCTAAACTGCTTTCTGAGCTATTCCTGTAGTTTACGATTTGATTGATTGATATTGATTTAAATATTGTCCATTGATTTAAATATAGTCCAATTTAGGTAACCTTTGGACAACAAAAATTTCCCCTAACCTTAATTTTAAACTATTTTCATAAAATGATTATAGTAAATTGTAGCTAAAGAAATCTCTTATTCTGAAAGTATAATAACAAATTTTCCTACTTAAATTAGAACACCGTAAAGGCCTTTTTGTCTTTTGTCAAAATAATCGACTGCTGAAGCCTAAATCTAAACACTCGTTTTCTAACTGTAACCACATAGCGTTTTGTCTTAAAAATGATTTCATACATCCCATTTACATCTTTATAATACCTAATTTGCCTATTTTACGGCCCAAATATTTCTTAGAATTGAAGTTATGATTCCGATCCAATCTGGGCGCCGCGCCAAATTCGGCGTCTCTCCCCCTATTACTTCATCTGTTTACAGATGTTACAAACATGGAAAGTCGCTTCCCAACAATGTGAGCCTTATGGTGGGGAAGAGAGTTTTACAGGGGTAAGTATGAGATGACGGACAGTAGCCAAGTCTGGACCCCTGACTTTGGCGACCATCTTGGCGACTTTGGCGACGAAATATGGGATCTCAAAGGTGCTGGAATCTTCTCGATATCTCTATTGGGAGAGAAGATGCGCCAGATCGTTCCATGTGACGTCACGGCCTGCCGGGAAAACTATATAAGGAGAGCGCTTGGACGACGGGTAGTGTGTTGGTCGACTGGGATCGCCTTGGAGCGCGATCGTCTGTGGACTTCTATCCGCTGTGCGAGCTAGTAAGCTGTTAGACGCCGAGCGGTGTAGTGTTGATCCATTGGGAACGACTTGAGAGCTTCGTCAGCAGTGCGAGCTAGGAAGCTGGTGAGCTGAGCGCTATTGAAAGTGCAGTTATTGTCGTCACTAGTTATTTGCTGACTGTTTGTGATGTTAGATAACAAAGTGCTGAACTGTTATTACCTGTGAATTGTTGTCTATTTACATTGGTAATCTGTGCAAGAATGCAATGTTTCCTGTACCTGTACTACATGTTTACCTGCACATTTGTAAATAAACCTTCATTTTCCATTATCCTGCGTGTTGGACTGTTTACACCATACACCCACAGTAAGACTTTTTGCAACACAGATAATTTCAGTCAGCCTTTGATATATTTAGTCTCTGAACAATTTGCTTAGATGTTAATTATACTATGATCAATCTTTGTTTTAGTAAATTTTAAGATACTTATTATAATAAATTTATTTCGAACATGGGTAAAATAATTAGATGGCTTAAAAGTTAAAAATGTCTTGTAGAATAAATTGATGATCAAAACTACACACACGTTAAATTTTCCCCCCCTATTTTGCAACATTTTGGATTTCTAAAAAGGCGATTCCCAATAAATGTATATTATTCCATGTCATTTTAAAGATAATTTAATTTTAAATCCATAAGAAAAAAAGATAAACAGAACTAAAAAAATGCAAGGTTAAAATGAAATATTTACAATACTTTTAATCTTTTACACTGTCATCTGATTGACATAGTAGGCATTTATTGAATGTTTAACTCTCCAATTGCCGATTTTTTTTAAATCGCTATTTAGATGCAACATTCACAAACATATTCAAATACGCTTGACCGAAACTTTTTATTCACAAGAAAGGCTTTATTATTATAATATGATTCGACGCAATAATAGTACTAAGTAAACACAATAGCTTGCGAAAATCGCAGGATGCAGCAGAAAATAGACTTACTTCCTACCCGCGGAAATAGCGGGATAAGAATTCACAGGGTAAAAACTCTGTGAATTAAATGCATAAACTTTCTGAATAGTCAGAAAAAAAAAAGTTTCTTTTTTTACACAATTTCATCATTGTAATTCACACTTAATAAAAGGATCCATATTAAATGGAGAACCAATTCTAAAACACACATTTTAAGATATAGGTGTTTTCGTTAAAAATTGCAGAAAAAAAATTTCAAGTACTGTATTTTTTCACAATTAACTATGTATATGTATGCCGTTACGCAATGAATGCGAGTTGGTTAAATTTTGAACCACAAACTATCCACACACTTTGGTAGTTTCCAATAGTGAACGAGAAATTCACAAAATGTTAATTAAGGCCCAGTTGTTTAATTGCGTTCAATTATTTGGGGGTTTTTCTTTATTTAAACAACACATTTCTTTAAGATTGATACCCGATTGATTGATTTGTGTTTTGTCCATAGAAATCAACAAATAATAATTTTCAACATGGAATGGAAGCAGATGCATTTGACTAAATATGCGATATTCAACAAATAAACATGCCTCAAAAAAAGGAAATTTCAACAACTGTTTGTAACCAAGAGCACCTCCGATTCATATATAATCTAAATAAAAATTTTGCAAAATAAAAAATGTACTGATAATAAAGAAACAGTAATTTAAAATACAAAGCTGAAATTTAAGTATATGAAATAATAGAATTAATGAAGTATCATGAAACGCGACAAGTTGCGTAGGGATGGGGAGGGGAGGGAAGCAGCATATACATGCCGGGTATCCCGATTATGTGATCGCCGAGAAGATAATTAGCATGCACATCAGTCGTTTTAAATCTAAATATGGTGGGGGTAGGAAGATGCGAAAAGATTATTCATCGCATCGGTCAGTTGTCTTTGCTACATCTCGAAATAACAAAGAAAAAACTTGTTTATTGTAGCACATATCAGCTGCTTCAGCTAGAAAAAGTAATAATAAAGTATTGTTTAGCAACGGATTCGGTAATATTGTATAAAGTACAGACTGCACAAAAAGAAAAAGGAGGGGGAATATAGGGCAAAAAATAAGGAAATAAAAATATTAGCAAGGAAAAACAACATATTATCGTAATAACCATGATCATAGTAAAACAAAATACTGTATGACTAATAACCATTGAAAAACATTTTTGGAATATTACTTACTACATAAGGAGAGAGAAATAAACATAACTTGATATTCAAAATGTAATATAATAATTTTCGTGCAATCAGTGGCGTAACTGAAAAGTATGGGGCCCTCGTTAAAAGTTTACGGTGGGGTCTCAGAAAATGAAATTAAACTAATTAATATCACAAATTATAAAAGCATTTCATATTGTGGGGCGTTTAATCACTTTTATAATACTGTCATCTGATTTTGAAGAATCTTATAATTTAAAAGGAGTAAGATATTGATTAAGTATTTATTTACATTTTTATTTCACACAACGATTTTCCTATATTTTATAACTTAACAATATTTTACAATTTAAATTTGTTTATTTAGATCTTTTATTTCAGCACTAGCAGTACCTTCATGTCGTTGCCCGTGACATCCTGAATCACAACAAAATTTTTTAAAAAGCTTACAATCTTCAGAAAAGATATTATGACGTCACGTGGTTTCGACGAAATGCATGCCGGGAATAGAACACCGCGACCTTGGTTACGAAGAATCGAGGGGAAAAATAGAGCGAAAATATTTTAAGACTTAAGAAAAAAATTAATTAATATTCAACCATGAAAGATATTTTAACCGTTCTTGTTTTAAACCGGGGGGGGGGAAACTCCACTCATCACCTCAAAAAAAATGAAGGATAACTTTATTAGAACGGGGGATGTAGTACATTTAAATACGAAAACAACATTTTGTCGTCAAAACTGACTATTTTTTAAAAATTTCTCAAAATTCAGTAAATTGCGTTTGAAGCTCAAAACAAATTTCATTAGAAAGAAAATTGTTTGTTCTAGTGCATCGATTGTTTTTCAACTATCATTTGAAAAGACACTACAGCCGTAAACGTGCCGAAAATGACTCAAAACAACGCAAAACATTAAATAAAAAAAGTTCTAGATTAAATTTTAAAATTCCGGCTTCGAGGTGCATTCAGTCACAATTACGACTACCTGTGTGCCAAATTTCATGGCTGTAAGTGCGATCGATTCGAATTACATCGCACACACATACACACACAGCCTTTTGTAAGTATAGATAAGTATAAACTCCATCATATTCGGTACAAAGGATACTCAACTGACAGCACTGCTAGACAACACAACCTCTCTCGTCCCGTGAAAATCCTCAAGTAGGATCTGATTTAATTTTAATTTTGAAAATGAACGTTTGCACAAGCCGTGGCGATAGGGAAGGTTAAAAATAACCTCAAAGCAGTGCACACTTTAGGAAAGTTTGATGACGCAATTTTTTCTATATACAGTGGTACCTCCCTTAACGGACACTCCCGAATAGCGGACACCTCTAATTAACGGACATTTTTACGAGTCCCAGTCCTTCTATATAGGACAATCCATATTATTCCCTCTGGATAGCGGACAGGTATTTTTGAAAAACTTTCAATTATTTTGGCAAACATTTCAAAATTATTCTAACAAGCAAGATAAAAATATATGTTTCATATATCAAACAGAAGTGAAAAAACTTTTTTTTATAAAAAGTTTGTCCTCCCCAATAGCGGACACCTCCTAAAAACGGACAAAACTTTTGGTCCCGTGACTGTCCGCTTTTCGGAGGACCACTGTATAATTAGTACATCACCAACGTTATTAAATAAAAAATTCTAGTTCTCTCTCTAAAGTACAAACACTTACGCAACGGAGGTTGAGAGCCCAGAGCTCGTGCACTCCGCACAACCCCCGCCCCTCCCATCGTTAGAGCAGAGATCCCCAAGTCCCTAATAGAAGAAGATTGCTATAAGTTGTGTCTAAAAGTTGACCGAAAATTAAGAATCTTTTTTGTAAATGAGACAGTTTAGTTAAGTTATATTAAAGTCCCGTTTAGAAGCAACACGAAGGCTATTTTGGGACGGACCTCGTAATCTTGAACCGCGGTCAAACGGTGAAGACACCCGAGCTGGCACCCCCTGCAAACTTCCGAACTACGCCAGCGGGAGGACGTTTGATGACGTATAATTTAACGTGCACCAAAACCACATACACGGCGTATCTTCAGTTGAATCGGGTTCCGAATCTGAAGCTCTCCTACCCCGAACCCAAACCTTACCAGTGGGACATCGCCCATGTAAATGAGAGAGGTACATCTTTCTTTAAATGTAAATCTACAAATGTTGTAGCCCTTTTCAAAAATTTTGGGTCTTATTAAACTTTGTAATGAAGCATGTTGTTAATATACAGATATTGGAGTAATTTCTTAAATTCCTAAAATTCGATATCATAGCTGATTTTATTAAAATGCTTATCGAATTTTCAGTGCTGGAGGGTATTAACGTAGCAGTGTCTATTTACCAATGTAATTGTAATACCTTAGGCGAAGGCCCCCTATAATTCCTTGGCATTCCTGCCACCTTTTAGTTACGCCATTGCCTACAGTAATAAATAATAAGAAGCCCTTTTATACAGAAAACTTCAGATGGATAATTGTAATTGGTAGAATATCCAAATTTACTTACACAAGCTCAATCATATCTTCAAATCCATTTGGGCCAAGATCTTGCCTTTTCCTCACACTCTCCAGGTTATGCAATGTGAAATTCTGAGGCTAAAAGTACAAGATTACACAATATATCAGAAAAGAACTTTCATAACTGTATCACAAAGATTAAAAAATGTACCCAATATTTAATTTACTTCTATATTATTTGATTTGAAATTACTACTTTGTAATTTCAATTAATTAATTCATTTGATGCCATACACTCAAATTAGCTGCAACAATCTAATTTCGGGATCCTAAATATAATATAAGGATTTACAGTGTTTTATAATTATAAATTGTATCGGACATTCTAAGACTATGGTTGAATTCCATTAATGGGCAGTTGCTGGTAAAATGCTTTTACTCACTTTTTTTTAAACTTTTTAAACGTCCTGTTTGTAAAGATCGAATTTTTTAAATCGATTTTTCACTCGCTTTCTTATGTTTCAGAGTTTTGAAACTTTGTAAAGCTGAGTGTTCCCGATGACAATGCGATATTTTATTATTTTCGTAACTTAATTATCAATTAATTCATGCATTCCATTTTAATTACGATTCCATATAAGAGGCGCCATCTAGTAGTGAATTTGAGAAAATTAATTATAATATTCCATAACAATTTTTAAGGTTGTCGTAAGTTCCCGCCAAATTTTTCGATGAAACAAAAGCCTAGATGTTCCATTTCCTATCTCAAACTATAACGAAGCGTCTTGACTTGGTAATTAATTATTAATTAATAAAATTAGTTAACAAAAATTAATACCATCCAATATGGTTAGATTGGGTTGGTTTTTATGGCACAAGTCATTTTTGGCCATACTGCGCCAAGCACTTGATTTTGAGGAACTAATCAAATTTGTCCAAAGGACCCAAACACAAACAAAAAAAAAAGGAAAGAAAAACAAACGGAGAGAACTCAAATAATAACATCCAATAAGCTAAAGGAAATTTTCTTAAATTAATCTCCCAGCCAAACCTATTTTTTTATACCACTA
>BGPR01000420.1:481301-565580 GCA_013235015.1 Araneus ventricosus
TATGTGGCTTATAAACCACACCTGCAGTTAAAGGGTCGATAAAAAAAAGTATTACTACTTTAGTTTTACCATGAAACGTTTTAAAACCTGAAATATTTCAATTGCTGAACCCGTATATTACCTATTGAGGGGGAACTGAAGCTTAAAAAAAAAAAAATACACTGTGTACAGTCCTGCTCGCTATGTTCCGGGCTAGCCGTCCCACTGGAGCCGAGACGTGGTTCTGAGCTGTTTCGCTGGGACTAATGTTCCTTCCCCAAAGGAAGCGAAGTGAAGGGACTTGGGCGCTTTTCGCCGAGAATGTTGTCGTGTAGTGTGTCTCTATCAGAGCGGTGACAATGGTTGTGATTTGCCAAAGTTAGGCTGGGATGCTGTATTTCAATTTTAGGATGTCAGCAAGATGCTGATTATATGTAACAGAGCTGAATTTTAATGACATTGAGTTTGATTTTGGGGTTAATTTAGTTTTTATAACTCATGAAATATTTTATTCTTCTAAATTTGTTTTTATGTTGAATGTTAATGCCTCGTGTCTGTAAATAAATGTCTTGTGAATTTTTAAAAGCACCGTTTTTATTTCTAAGACATTACAACTGTTTCGTTAAGAAATCTTGTGTGTAAAGAATACGATTCATTCCCTGTTGTTAAGATAAAACTTGTTTAGTACTTTCTTCTTTAGATGAATTTTGTTCTGTTCGTAACAGAGGCAATTCATGACGTGATACACGTCAACTTTGTTGGGCCAATTGGATTTTGGAGTGGATTGGGGTTTTTATGGCCCAAAAGTCAGGTCTGACCATTCTGCGCCAGACACATAGTATTCCACTTAGAATCTTTGTCTCTTTTTTTAAAAAGGCAATATCAATTCTCTTGAAGGAAATTTTTTGAAAAAGAACAACACAAGCGGTGAGCGGAAATTAAATAGAATTACTAAAACCAATTTCTGTGAGAAAATAGAATAACCTTTTGTCGGGAGTACCACCCAACAAGTCTCTCAAATAAGGGTGTGTGCATTATTAAAATATTTTATTCTCATATTAGTAAAAGATGGATGGATTTTGGAATCCAATGCGCATCTTGCACGAAAACTTGACTTCACAGCACAGGATAAGACAAAGTTTTAGATGACATGCGCTGTTATACTTGTCATGTGTCTGTGACGTCACTACTCCATCGAATCTCCAGGAATTTGAAAAAAAAATCGTGCCCTTACCTTCCCAGAGATGAGTGCTTGTACCGTGATGACTTGAGCGGGTTTGGAGAAGTCGACCACTTCTCCCGGCAGCAGGTAACCGATCCCCGGATCGAACCATACCAAATCTCCCTGTAGAAGGAACAAAAATAGTATTTAGAATAAAAGGTGAAAATACAACAAAAATAACTATTTTCAACAAAATTCGGATACAGATGGTGATCAGTTAACGAATATAGTCTATTCAACGTTTTCGTTAACTGATCACTGATAACTCATGCAATTTTTATTAATATGTCTAAATAGTCCATTCCCTAAAATTCCTGTTTTTTTTCTCCTCCTGTTTTGTCTTTTCGAATATAGATGGCGCCAGGGTTCTAGTGTTTCTTTAAAAAATTTGCTAATTACTTATTTTAACAGAAAGTTAGCGTGGGATTGTGATAGCGAGAGGACATTTTTTTCTCTATTCTGGGCATGGGGAAAGTTTAATTTTATGATTGCTGTTATTATTAACAGCCAGATGGCTAATATTTTTAAATCAATCTTATTAGCGTTTTTATGTTTGTGTTTGGTTTTCTTTTTTTCTTTTAAAATAATGCTTTTTAGATGTACAGATCTCCTTTGTCTTTTGTTGGGAAGTTTCGGACTAAGAGAAGCTACATTTGGCGTAATGCAAGCTTCTTACAGAAAAATTTCCCAAATATTTTGAATCCTTTTCGAATAAAGTCCTTAGCCGTTGATAAAATGGACTAGAATGGATTCCTTGTTTGTTTAATTCGATTCGCTCTGAGTTTATCTTAGTTCTTTGGCTTTCTTTGAATGATGTTGATTTCTATTGTTGTTTGTATACAGCTGCAATTTCTAGCTACTTCAGCATTGTATTTTTTGTTGTTTTTGTTTAAAGTTTAAGTTAAATTTATTATTTTTAAAATTTATTCTACTTTTTCTAGTTAATTATTTTTAAGCTCATGCAATTTTATGTCACTGTGAAACCTGTATAGCAGTTTTTCCCATTTTAGGGCCCACACCCCACAGGGGACAATTTGATTGTTAAGGGGGGGAAACCAGTATCAAGAACTCGCAGATGTCCAAAATGATGAGTCAGTTAAAACTTTATTAAATATTAAAAGAGCGATGGCAATGCTTTGCGAGGAAACAGAAATCAAATATCCAAATTCAATCAAATGTGCAAGAAAACTATTGTTACCGTTTCCATCTTCATAATTAGCTCAATGTAGATTTAGTGCCATAAATGATTTTCTGCTAAACAATAAAATAAATAGGCTACATATCAAGCAACGGGGAGACTTGAGACTGAAGCTAACTAAATTGGAACCTAACATAAAATCTCTTTGCAACAAGCATCAAACGCGAGGATCTCATTAAATTTAAATAATAAATAATTAATAATAATTAAAATAATATAGAAAAATCTTTCATAAATTTGTACATGACTTTCAGTTCTCTACTGTGTTTCGCAACAATTTCTTAGTGATTTCTTCCTAAAATCTATCATTTAAGTTTCTTCAGTGAAAAATTACAGTTTTTGAATATTAAAAATTATGTATATGTTACATGGCAGGGGGAAAATGGATTTTAGAAGGGCCTAGGTGGGGCGTGGCGTAAAAAAAAGTTTGGGAGACACTGCTCTATAGTGTGTCGTTCTCGTTAGTATGCCGTTTTTAGAGGTACTAACGAGAATGACCTCGTTAGTAGCCTGTCATGATATCGACAGGGGCGGATTAAAGGCAAGGCGCACTAGGTGCTCGTCAGGGTCCCCTTCCCCTTGCTGAAAGGGTGGGCAGCGAAATGATATTTTTTTTTATAGCGATAGGTTAATTTTTCTCGAAACTCTTCAAATTCATTTCCAATTTCTTATGAAACTATCATTTCTATCGTTAGATTAAATGATGAGCTATCATTTTCAGTGATTGTCAAATACTTCAGTAGCAGACATGACACAGGCTTGGAACAAAAAAAAAAGCTGAACTTCATAAATAATGAATTGTGAAAACAAAAATACCGAGAAGAAAAATAAGTATGATTAATTGAACAATAAAACGAATAAATTTCTACAAAAAGTGCTTGAGATATTAAAAATATTAAGGAATTATTATATAAAAGAAAATTAAGAATGATAAAATTCGATACCGAAAAAGCTGAAATCCGTGTTTCCGCGGAAAAGTGTCATGTCTGCAGTAGTCATTGTCATTAATGGACCAATTCAGTTTATAGGACTAATCTATCTCCTGCATTAAATTAGCCATTTCGGATAAAAGCCATGTCGGAATTGGCGAATCGTTCACCTACGATTTCCATATATATCCACCTCAAATTCTTCCTTAAAGACCAGGAATAAGGAAAAATATATTTTTGTTTGCAATAGCATTTATTTTTATCCATGACAAATGGGGTGAGTCATCAGAATACAAAACTCACCCATTCTCGTTATATTTATCTAAATTACAGAAGGTGGCTAGAAATCAGATTTTTGCAGCAATATGTGTCCAATATTGTAACCGGAAAAAATAATGTTCGTCCGCTGGTAAGTCACCATATTCATCCTTTTCGCTACAGGCCACGGTCCTTTTCCCACCTATCTCTATAGGTTCCCGCTTCATAATTCAGATATGTGCGCATGCGGGGAAAAGGGAGACCCTCTCCACTACGCAACTTCTTGTCACATGACGTTATCTTATCATTTTACAAAACCAAGTGCAGGAAATACTCAACTTTGGTGAAAAAGCGTACTTTCAAATAAACTATCAAGAATAAATATAGCTAAACTCATATCTTTCCTCACTGAAAATCTCATAAAACAGCCACCGGACGCAACCAGTTCATCCTACTCCGACCCAGACTTTTCTCCTTCACCAAGACCTCAGACTTATGGACTAAGACCCTATAGAGGTTTAATTCCTAGGACCCTAATCAGTCCTCCTACAAGTATATAAATGCAGCGAACTTTTGGGACCTGTCTTAAAATTGTTTTTGCTTCGCGAGTCTTTCTTTTCGTATGTAAACACATTTTTTTTTGTTCTTATAATTTTCAAATGATTTTCGTCGATGTTAAAATACTGTATGTAACTTTTTTGTTGTTGTTATTGTTCAATAAAGATTCTACGCACACTCATCCAAACTGCAAACCGGAGATTTTTATCTCTGGAGTAAGGGGTGTGTCGTAGTGGAAAGTAAAGGTAAGTCACCATAGTCGAAATTCACAAGGGGCGGGGAGGCGCATGCTAGTGTGAAGGACCGTATGCCAGTACCTAGGCCCGGGCCCGGCAACGTTTTCGGGGTCCCTGATTTTCTAGCACTGAATAAAATATTTATGAATTTTTTTCTTGCGTGCTATTTGGATAAATTTTTTTTTATCCAAATAGCATTTCGAAAAAAAATTTCGAACACAATATCAATTTTCATTTTAAGAGAACAATATATAAATAATGCAATCATCTCTGAAAATCTTTCAGTGATCTGGAAAGACAACATTCTTAGCGAAATAATTTCCATATTTGAAAAAAAAATTGCGTCATGTAATATTTGCTCTTCATTAATATTCTGGATTTAAAGGTTCTACAATGTTTTTCATTTTCTTCGTAACCGCAGTGAAAACAGCTATAAAGCTTTGAGGCTAATTAAAATTCATCACCTGGTCTTTCCTCAATTCCTAGACTTGGGAAACGATTCGTTGTTACACATACTCCAAGGTCAAATTCTCCTAATAAATCATGATAAAGATAATGCGCCTCCTCTTACGCAAGCGATTTATGAAATTCTCACGATTTCGTGAACTGCATGATATTAATCACAGCGAGTGATGGAAAAAATCTTGGAAGAGGTAGAGTGATCTTGAATGCTAAAGCTCAATGACTTTTTTTTAACACAGAATGCATCTGGCATGACCTAATAGAAAATTCCGTTACTATTTCAAGTTTTACGTATTTTTTACTCTCTCGTATACGAAGTATTCATAAAGATAGTATTGCAACTATCAAAGAATTCAGTCACGAAATTTCAATGAACTTGGACATTTTAGATCTCCTTTATTTATTTAAAGAAAATCACACTACAGAGAAAATTCCATTTATAGAGTGCTATAAACACACAACAAACACACAAAGAACAAAAGCCACAAAGAGTAAACACAAAAAAATGCGCTAGAAAACAAAATCATAAAACTTTTCCAAGCGTATAAAAAATTAAAAACGAAAACACATAATCACAAAAGCACTAAAACACACTATGATACTAAAAGTCTTTTTAAAAAATCAAAAGACCATTTCCAAAAGGCAAGGGTTAAAAAGTCAAAACACGCAAGTACCGAGTCTTCTAAAAACACCAGGAGTTTAAGACGTAAATACACACTAGAGATAAAAATAAATTCAAACACGGCGCCAAAAACAGAGTACAGAAATTAAAACCTATAAAAGACATTAAAAAAGGGCCGATTTAAGAACACGGAAAATCAAAACGCATAAAAATCTAAAATATTGTAAAAAGACAAAATAAAACACATCATGTATTTAAAAGATGCAAACATTTCCATTTAAAAGCGCCAATTGACATATTAAAAATGTCAAGTTCATCAGAGAACTTGTTAAAAATTCCTTGAGTTGAAAAAAGAATACTTTTGGATTTATGCCTGTCTTAATCTTTGGGCAAAATCGCAAAAGCTAGATGAATAAAATTGAATCGTGGTCTTTACACCAAAAAAGAAATGCATTAAATTTTGGATCAATTCCAGTAACGAATTTAGTTTCGCTTAGATAGTTCAACCTCCCGTACTGAAGCTACGCGAGAACCATTTTAGTTCAGAACCGTGGATGGAACCGATTTTGAACCGTGGTCTGATGACGAGGACGATACCTGAACCGACATCCTCGCTGTCCAAACCACAACAGAGCGAATATTTGAACCTCACGTATATAATGAACACCAGGTCCGTACACATAGCAGAAAATCCGTATACACACCCTCTAAATACTATGCTGGCATTGTGTCACTAAACCACTGCGGGCCGAACAGCGACATAAAAATTAATGTAATTATATAATCAGACTGTTTATCTGCCAAAAAGTAATTTAAAATAGAAAATGGACGATATTTATCAAACGCGTCATTTCATACAGATCTACAATTTTTGTGCCGAGACGTCAAAACAAATTCCATTTATCTTGCTTGTTGTTGATTTTGATTTACCGTGTTCACGGACACACAAATACAGCAGAACCCCGGTAATCCGAACTAATTGGGGCTGACCTCTGTTCGGATTCCGGGGAATTCGGATTATCCGGGAAATTCAGTAAAAAACTCTTGATATACCAAATGCAGTAGAGCAGCGGTTCCCAACCTTTTTGGTTATGCGGCCCACCTCTTGTGCAAAAAAAAATATTTTGAGGCCCACTAACTAAATATGCAAACAAAAAATACATACTGTACATATATAAACACATATTGTATGTTCATGTATATATTGTGCACGTGTATGTCAGTAATTAGTTGAGTTTTCTGTAAAAAGTGTAAAAATGTATTGTTTATAAATGAGAAAAACTTTATTATTATTACTTATCTGTCATAATGTAAGAAAACTAAAAAAAAGCGGTAAAGATTCAAAATAAAAAAAAAACTCAATGCGGTTTTTGACATTGTTTGTTGCCCACGAGAGATTCAATATCTGGATTAAAACGTGACAGTTTCAGCCCGAAGTCACTTTATACATTCAGCTTGTTTGTGTTTTTGTTCTATGTTTCAAAAACACTAAATTGTGAAAGCACGTTCAAGCAGATATGTAGTCGAGAACCCCCATCAAATGTCCCAGGGCAAATTTTGCAATTGCTGGATACTGTTGCCGTACATTTATCCATAACGGGACTAATGATATTGTTCTAAAAAACGACTTTAGAGTCATCTCATGATAGTTCAATTAACAAGTATTCTTCATTTGATGGTACTTTCACTTTCTTTACCTCTGCCTTTGACTCGTGGCTCCGCGGCCCACCAATAAGCTATCCACGGCCCATGGGTTGGGAACCGCTGCAGTAGAGTATTGACTCTAGGTGCTTTGTGAAGACGTACGGAAAGAGAACGCAGCGCTTCACACGGTACAGCTGCAAACGGGTTGAGGGTAAAAAGAAGATATCCGAGTTTAGTTCTACTAATTAAGGTGCTGTGCTCATTCTTAAAGACCACTTCAAATACTTCTTTTAAGTTAGGAATAAACATTAGCCTTGTTTCTGATTCGTAATTGTTATTTTTCCTTCATTTTTGAGTAAAAAGGTTTTCAGAAAACTAAAAAAAGTTGTTCGGATTTTCCCGGAATTTCGAATTACCGGGGTTCAAATTACTGGGGTTCTACTGTAAACAGAAACACAAATAATCCGAAATTAGACATAGATGGTGTACATCATGTACAAAATTCACGCATCCAGTTTATTCGTTTCAAATATAGATGGTAAGTCGGACCAACAGCTAGTCAGTCCGTTGCGAGCCTTGATCCAAAGGTTGACAGAGATCTTCAATTCTAATAATAAACTCGTATGCCAAATTTTATCTACCTAGCTGCTTCGTTTTTGAGTTCTAACGTTCACATGCACGCTGGCGGGAAGACAGGCATCTCGTAGAGGGAATGTACCCAAAATTTTGACAGAAAGCTACAGTTTTGGTGCGAGAACAGAATATCAAATTTAATTTGTCTAACTCATAGCGTTTTTGAAATATCGTGCTGACCGAAAGACAGAGTGCCGCCCCATGTCCCCGTACCTGAAGTCATTACAGCAACCGAACCGGCTGAGTGGACATGGGACTGACCGAAAGACAGAAAAAATTCCAAAAATGTCTTTTTCAAAACTCAGGGAGGTTTAGAACGTGCTTTTTCATCAACATCTCCAGGTCGAATTTTTTGATGAAAGCAACATTTTCATCCTGTATAATACTTAAAATAAGAGAAAGTAAAAAGTGAGAAAATAATCCGAAAGGTATGGAAAAAAGTTGTCTTTATAATATTATAATACATTTATAAATGTCTGTTTTATCCAAGTAGTGCAACCGTACTTACTGAAGGACTACGAACTTCATTTTAGTTTTAGGCAACTAAAAGGTAAGGAGTCCTGGGATTTTATCTTAAAAAGACCATGAATAATGAAATGCCTACATGATTAAATTGAACACATGCGCCTAGCTGAATAAACTTATCAATAAAAAAATAAAATGAATCGTTGGAATGTGACAGCTAATACTTTCCCATGTCAGAACAATAAGCCCTCATGTTTTTTGAAGCGAGATGCAGACGGCTTTGTCTAAACAAGAATTCCAAGCCGGCAATATTCTACGCAAAACAATTTCGCGATGAAGCTGAAAGATTATTAGATGCAATTATTCTGCATTATTATTATTATTCGAATTATAGATGAGGTCCATATTATACAATAAGTGAGACATTCGATAATGCGGGCAGCCTATTCATCGCGGTCATCCCTCCTTTACAGAAAAATATTTTTCTAAAAAAAGTGCACGAACTAGTTTTGAATAACTATTAAAAGCATATTGACAGAGAATAGAAAGCTGAAATATAAGTTAGTTTCGTTTATATAATGTAATTATTAATAAAAATGTGGATTCAGAAACTTTAACGAAAGAAAAGGCACTTCATATCCCATTTATAAGTGATGATATAACTCATTTTATAATTCTTGTTTCAATCTCCTTAAATTTTTACTTTCTCTCATACTAGGTACACATAGAGGATGTATTGTAATCGACAAAAAAAGCTAAGGCTCGAGATTTTCATGAGTATCGTCATTTTATAACCTCCGAGTCTGCAAAGATATACTTTTGGGATTAGACCTGTGCGTCTGCCTACATGTACATATGTGGAAATCCACTGTTCATCAACAAAATCCTCAACAACCCATTGTGGATCCTGACCTTCACAATGAGTTTATTCCATCTTGATCTGTTGTTCTCAGTGACATTTCGCCTATTAATTGGTCTGATTTTAAAATTCCTAACAACAGAGACAATGCATCTAATTTTTGCCATTTGTTTCGCTAGAGATATCTTTTTAAGCTCACTATTCCGAAGAACCGAGACAATGCATCTAATTTTTGCCATTTGTTTTGCTAGAGAGATCTTTTTCAGCTAACATGCGAATAATATGACTTGCCTGTCTCATACTAGAAATTTTATAAATTTAATAACATCAATGTTTTAACACACTTGTATATCTCGTGGTTTTATCTTCTACGTCACAATCCATCCAACTCCATTCCACTATAATTTCGCAAAAAAAGTTTTCTTTCAAAAATATCCTAACCTATAAAAATAGCACAAAGAGACCAGAGTCATGTCTCTGGAATATGACTCAAATCTCTAAAACAATAAGTCAATATGGGTCTGTCAACTAATGGGTTTTATACAGTAAAATTTTATTTTTAAACCATAAAATGTGCGATGAGCTGCAATTATCCTTCTGTTTATTTGTGTTCCCAAGTCGCTGAAAATATTTATTTCGGATCCAAGATAAGTAACGCTGTCAACAGCTTCAAATTTATAACAGTCCGCAACAATAAAAGAATTAAGAATTGGGTTGGTTTTACTTTGTGCATGGCATATACTTTAATTACCAAATTCAATTCAGTTGCTTCTTATTAGAAATCCACTTTTAAGGGATACAATTTTTTGTTCTGAACTTAACGAAAATTGATCAGCAACTATAAATCTTATTCTTAGAAATGCTTGAATGTCACTTTATCCAAAATCATCAGTACAGTAGAACCTCGATTAAGTAGTCTTCTAACAACCGATGCCTCTGTTAACAGAGCTAATATCGGAAAATCGAACTCCGCTTTTCATTTTTAAATGCTTTTACTAAGTTCGAAATGTTTCATGCTTGTTTGTATGTAAGGTCAGAATTTTGTGATCGATTTTTCACTCACTTCTTAATGCACTAGAGCTCTGAAATTTTGTATATTTATTGGGTCTTGATGACAATGCGATATTTTAATAATTTTAGAGCTCTCAATTATCAATTTTTGAAAAAAATTCGCAAAATTACTTTTTCACTCGATAGGTTTCACTGGTGCCATCTATAGTATTTCTGATAACTAAAATACTTTACACAGTAATTTAAATGTTTCAATAAAAATAAGTATATCCTATTATAGATATTTTTAAAGAAATTATTGCAGGAATTAGTTGAAGAAAAATGGATTAATGTTCGAAATATTTTTTTTGTAAAGTCAGAATTTTGTGATCGATTTTTCATTCACTTCTTAATGCACTAGAATCCTGAAACTTTGTATATTCATTGGATCTTGATGACAATGTAATATTTCAGTAATTTTAGAGCTCTTTTCAATAAAATAATTGTTGGAATTAGTTCATGAAAAATTGATTCTATAATCCCAAAATATTTATAACGTTGAATTATGACATAAATTAAAGACTAAAAACTAGAAAATAATAAATATAAAAAAATTTTAAAACCCGCTTTTACCAATGCATTAAAAAAGAAAATTTTTCTCAAAAATCTAGAGGTCAAAACAAAAATCGTAAAAGCGTGAGGCGCTGAAAACAATAGGAGAAAGATATAAAACCAGAAAGATATAAAAATATTTTGTTTTGACATCGAGATTTTTGAGAAAATTTTTTTTTTTAATGCATTGGTAAAAGCGCTTTTTTCAAAAAATTTTCAATATTTATTACTTTAATAAAATCAACGAAATTTTAGAAAGTTGAATTCAAAGTTGGCGTTGAAGTCAAAAGTAAAATTGGGTAAATGTCAGGAGTTTTTTGATAATAAATGCACTGAAATGTAATTCTGCAATATTCTTTGCTAAATGTGTATTTAAAAGCACATTTTAAAAAAATTATTATCCTGAATATATTCAGCCGAATATCTGCTTAGTATTCAGCCAACCGAATATCCGGCAAAAGGGTCGAATAGGCGGAATACCGAATAGTTGCCGAATATTCGCTACATCCCTAGTCAAAATGCTAATACGTGGAAGTACTTGCGGACTTATTTTGATAATTTCAAGTAAACAATTTTGGTCAACCTTGTCGAAAGAAGTCACGATTTAAAATGTAGTCTCTATAAACCGAGTTTTCAATTATCCAAGGTGATGACGTCCCAATCAGCTTGGATAATCGAGATTCTACTGTACTGTTTCCTACACATTCAGAGCCATGAGCATGCTGCCTTCTCGACTGGAGTAAAGACTGAGGAATTCAAAAATTACTACTTGCAATGTATCAGGTAACAGATAACATCTATTCGTTCCCTGCCCGCAAGGTAGAGTTATTGGTCCGTTTCTTAAAGCCAGCTCGCAAGACTTGCGTGTCGTAATCTGCAGATGTGTACGAAGCGTTGAATCCTTCAGGACATAACCTTTTCTGACTGATTACAAATCTTACATTAATACGTAATCTTACTTGCATCAAATATCCTGAAGGCTATTCGCAAGGTTTTAAAAATAGCAACAAAAATGCCAGTGCGCTTGGGTTTAACGGAGTTAACCTACGGGTATGGTTATTACTATAAAGAAAGTGTTATGGCAGTTCAAAGCATTCTGCATTGTGTCATAGACTGATTTACTGATGTTTCAAGAACGTGCAGCATTTTTATATTACTTCAATTTAGAAAGAGAAAAGAATAAGAAAATAAAGGGCTCGAGTCACCTGCTAGCAGACGTTCGCTAACCCCCAAATGAATTTCTAAGCAAACCTGCTTGCTTCAGTGAGGATACTGTACGTTCGAGCACAGTTATTGTTAAAAAAAATACAATTATGGTTGAGCTTAATTGATTTCTTCTGATGCTTTAATTTAAATCAGCAAAGGGTATAAAATTTACAGGCCTTGAAAAGCGTCGTTTTCTTGATTTTTTTTAAGCATTTAGAATACAAATTCAAATGAAACTAACAAAGAAAATTATAAAAGTGCCAAAAATTGGCAAATAAGAGTTTAAAGATGTACAAAGAGAATCCTAGAAACAAATTTGATTTATTGGAAATATTTCTTTCATTCTTCTTAAAATGGGCTCCAAAAATTCACAAATTTCTGTGATTGATCTAAGACCGTTCTCTTAAACTTTAACAACCTGGTCGTCAACATAAATGCAAGCACGCCGAGCAACTTGAAACTAATTATTTCTCCTTCTTGAACGCTTTTATAACCGAATATATTACCGAAAATATTTAGTTTGGTTAATTTTATCAAAGGGCAACTAATCGGCAATTTCACATTTTACTAATCTGGCATCCTAGAAGAGAAAGTAGCCGGGTCGTTGCGAGAGAAGTATTATAGCATTGCGATAAATCTGTAATGACCACAGAGCTTGACGACAAAACGGAGGTTCTTCAAAATACAAGAATTAAGACCCTATCTCTCTTAGGAACAGAGATATGGAGATTCTTTTAGAGAATTCCATGTGACGTCACACCTTGTCAGAAAGCTATATGAACCGGAGTGCTCAAATGAGATGGAATCTCTTTGGAGTTTTGTTCGCAGTGCGAGTTGGTCAGTTGCTAGACGCTGAGTGTTATTGTTAGTGCTGTTTCTGTTCTTCTTATTAGTGATTTGCTATCTGCTTGTGTTGCTAATTTGCACAAGTGCTGTTTTTCTTGTTACTTGTGCTCCGTGTTTTCTGGAATATTTGTGAAATAAAGCATCATTTTCCATTATCCAGATTGTTGGACTACATTCAAGGTACACCCACCTTTCTTTTGTGAAAATATCCTGTGGCATTACATAGCGATTTGCTATATTTTAATGAAAGGTTCAGAAAACATGGACGATATAAACATTTCGTATATATATGTTAAATTTTTGAAAATCTGTGCCTATATTTGAAGGTTTGGATTGATTTGTTAGATTAATGTCGGATTAGAATTTGGTTGTTTCTCACATTTACATGTTATTGGAAACTTGGGGGAAGTTTTAAAGCTTGAACTTTCTTCAGCGCCATTACAAAAAATCAGACGTTAAATCTACTAATGTTAATTAAGTGAAAGTTATTTTGAAGCAACATTTTTATTCCTTGAATTCCTCTCCTTGACACCGTTGCTTTCGCCTTGTTTTACAACAGCTAAAAGCTATCTTCCTTGTTACACCTTATTCATAAATAACTGCAACAATATGCATCGAGTTCTTCTCAAAATAATGGAATACGTGTTCTGTCTGAAGACTTTCATCTCTTCTTATATCTTTATTGTCGGTTCATTATATTCAACCATTTCAGAGACAAATTTTTGAAAATAAAAGTTTGATTGCATTTTATACTTTTTATATCGGCAGTAATTCAGTGAAAAGAATTCATTATTCAGCATTTTCATTCAATATATTCATAAAATTTTAACTAAAAATTAACATACAGATGTGTCTTTGTCCTTGTAAGGATTAATGAAGTCTCATCAAACCTATTGCAACAACATTTAACCCTCAACGATCTGAAAGTAAGCAAATGTAGATAATTAAAAATCCCGTGTTTTATTTTTCCTTTTAACAGTAGATTCTTCGTAAAATCATTGTGAAACAAATACTCGACGGTATCTTTGTACAGAAGACAATTAACTTCTCTAAACCCGCAACATGAAGTCGCAAAACTTTCCTTACTTTTAAATCCAGATGAGAAAGTCGTCCTATTCAAGTCAGTGCACAAAGACACTGAAACGAAAGTGGTCGAGACAAATACAGGTGACCTCAATCACCGTAAAACGCGTGGGAAATTTACACAGCAGCGTACTAATCGAAAATGATTTTTACTTAAAAGCTTTTAAATCTGCTCCTTATAGCTCTAGGGTTTTAATATGAAAAAATTATCCATTATCGATTGAGCCATTGTTTGAAATTTTGTTTAATTGTTTACATGTGCTACAATCGGGACATGTGTCTCAGTTTTGTATGTGGGAGTGGTTTGACATTTGTGGGGCAATCAAAAGTGTTACACTTTCAAGCTGCTCTAGAAGCTTACACCATCAGGTACTTTTTGTTCGCTATTTTAAGTTGGAACCCTTATTCAGAAAATGTTAAATTGGCCACTTCGATGTACCTATCCTCAAAATCTGTTGTAGATTCATGTTTGACATTTTTTATACAAGTAAAGTACATCTTTCTCATTATACTAAAATTACTTTTTTTTTTTAAAAAAATCAAAAATATATTTTTGATTAATTTTTTTGTGTCAAAACAAAAAAATATTAAATTGGCCACTTCGATGTATCTTTTCTTAAAATCTATTATAGATACATGTTTGAAACTTTTTATACAAGTAAAGTACACCTTTCTCATTATACTGAAATGAACTTCTGGTTAATTTTTAATTTTTTATAAATTTACAAAATATTTAATTAAACGGTGAATTTTTTTCCTATTTTGACACACAAAAAAATAGTAAAAAATAAATTTGAGTTTTTTTTAAAAAAAAATCACTTCAGTATAATGAGAAAGATGTACTTTACTTGTATAAAAATTTCAAACATGAATCTACAACAGATTTTGAGGATAGGTACATCGAAGTGGCCAATTTAACATTTTCGGACTTAGGGTTCCAACTCCTTTTAAGCTTTCCTCTTTAAGAAGGTTAAATATACTTCTTATCTCTTAATATGATTAATTTACGATTATGATTAAGAACTCGTTCGTTCAACTGATTGAATGAAATGACAAGCATATGCGAAGCAAAAATATATTCACAGACTGCTATTATAATTATATTCCTATGCTAAAGCGACCAGATGTCCTGGATTAGGCAGTTTATCTCGATTTTAGACTCTTTGTCCTAAACTTGAAAGCCACCCAGCTTTGAGTAAAATGTCTAGAATTGTTCCATTTGTTACATTTAAGCAATCTTCTTTTCTTTTTTTTAAATAACGATTAATTTTCGAAAATTAGCTTCTGAAGAATTATTCCTCTCCATACTAACTATGCATAGAATAAAATTCTGTTATTTTAGTAAATAATCCTGCTTCTATATCGTTATCAACTCCTTCTCTAATTTCGTACAATCATCAATGTAACTAGAAGTAACCACAGGTCCTGGTTTAGTCCCGACAGTCCTGCTTTTCGAGTTACTAACCTGCCTTGACTCCAGTACTCCAATATCCGAAACATTCCTAAATGAAGCTCAGAAAATCTTACTACTTTATAGAAACTGAAATACACAGAATACGTATTGAAATTTATAGGAATTGAAATACGCAAATCAACTGGCTACAGTTTCGAGCTCAAATCTATGAAAACAATCACAAAAGAAATCGTGATAACCAAACTTTGGCCGCTAGTTAAAATCAATGGTGCAGTTTAAACAACAACCGATATAATACAATTTTTTAATACTTTCCTCCTACATAAATATGCATGATTACAAACAAGATAACTATTATAAATATAAAAGTAAATACAGTGTTTGACAGTTCGGTTAACCTAGTAATAGTTCGAATTGTAAACAAATCGGGCAAAAAAAAGAAATACTTTCGCGAAAATTTTTACATTCGGACAACGACCACAAGTTTGGATAATGAACCCTTCACAGAACATACACCAGAGCGATCGGCAGTTAGTGTAATATTTGTGGGACCGCATCTTATTGTAGTCTGTTAGCGTCGCCGCAGGAGAGATAAATATAAGAAAGTGGAATATTAAAAGCTTCCCAGGAGCAGCAGCGAAAATCGAAATCGAGAATTATGGATTTTTATGCATCTTCGAACGTTTTCCGGGACGGGATTCTGACAATTCTATTTATAACCTCTTTGTTCGCTGCACTTGATTTCTGTTGCGTTGCCTGAATTCTTTTTAAGTGCTTTACTGAACTTTTTGTGTTCAAAACTAGCCGCTCTCGGCGACCAACTTGATCGCCGGAAATAAAATTTCAACTGAATCCCTTAATCATAATTTTATATTCATGCTTCCCTTAACAAAGTAGTTTTAAACTTCAAATTGCTATAGACATTTAACCCGCGTTCTTTTCGTAGCCCTGCACTTGTTCTGATCCTTGCCTACGTTAACGTAAAATACGCATTTGATTTAAACATTAAATTGCCAGGCACATTTTTACGTCCAGCAGCATGTTAAATGGCTTGAAACACGCTGATAAAAAAGAATTAAAACATAGCAACGATAATCTTTCAGTTCACTGAATTATTTCATTATATACTTACTATCTTGAGGACTTCCTTTACAGATTTCACAAAAAGATTGATCAAATAAATGAAGAAAGTAAAATCCAGTTAGATATTTTCTTAGCTATTAACAATGGAAGAGAAACACGCTATTAAATATTTGTTTTAACAATGAAAACGGTTTGAAATGCGTTGCAAGAATGAAGAGTATTGTTGTAAATTATGGGAAAATATATATTTAATTTTTTTTTAAATTAGAAAAAAAAATAGTACGACAACTTAATTGGTATCATTGAAAATATATTTTTTTAAATTTTCAGATGGTATAAGAATTATTTTTTGTTGTAATATTTTCGGATGCTATTAAGGAAAAACGACAAAATTTAGTTTAAATTTTAATTAATAAAAATTGTAATTAAAATTCCAAAAAACGGCTAACAGGTGCATATTGCCACCCTCCAAAGTATGTTTGTGCCAAATTTCGTTGCTTTAGGTCTAGCGGCCTGTCTTGTAGAGCGCCAACACACACATTCTCCTGTATTATGTATTAGTAGAGATTCCAATAATATTATGGGACCTAAAAAAATATTGCAACGACATTAACTGTGTTTACCTCAGAAACGGAACGAGAAATGTGTATTATTGTTTCCGTATATGAATAAATGTAGTAAAAAATTATTTATTGATTTTAATCTCCAAAAGGAAACAACAAAATTTCCATTAAAATAAAGATCCTCAGTAAATCTATGTTCAACTAATCGGACATCGTCTTTGAACGGATTACGATTCCACACTACCATGAATTTGCAAAAGCATCTTCCGTTACATTATTTACATCTACACAAAAATGTGTACTGTCTGTTTTCAGATACGGAAACCCTCCGAACTTTTGCGCATGCGCCAGCTGACTTTGATTTCCTCACAATAGGGCCGAGATGAAAGATGGAAGATGGAAAAGGAGACGTATTTATTTTTTATTAAGTACTTATAAGGAAATACGCAAGTTTCGAATTAAAACAATAGTACGATTTCAAACGAAAATGAATATAAACATCGAGAAAGAATAAAAGAAGAGCAAGCATAATAAGGAACTCCGGAAAAGAGCTCTTCTTACTCACTGTGTATCACCCCTCTGCGGAATAAGATCGACCAGAAGTGACAGACGCATGTTTCTGAAGCGAATAATACCGAGTGGTCATAATTTTGATCCATTTTCAAAAATTAATGAAGAAAAATTAATAATGTTACAAATTGTGGTTTTTTTAAATGAGAGAGCAAATAAAAATGTGTTTTTTCAGATAACTGGCGTGCCATTACGGCGTTTTAAAGTTGCTAAAGCGATAGATTTCCATACGCAATGGCTACCGTCAGCAGAAGCTGATGCGCGTTTTCTGGTTTCCTTTTTTAAATTTTCTTGAATATCCCAAAAACTATTCAGTTTTCGAATTACAATTGATTTAACAAATTAAAGAGCGTAAAGTTCCCTATACGTACATGCTTTTATTTTTATTCTAGTTTTAATAGCTTTGCAGATAATGACTCTCAAAAAGGGGAGATCTCCAATAATTTACGACAACACCCTAACAGCGCGTTACCTATCTGAAAAAAACTTTTTAAAATGCGCCCTCTTTTAAAATGTAGTTGTAACATTATTAGTTTTTTAAATTAATTTTTTAAACGGGCCCAATAATTTATGATCACCTTGTATTTTATCACTATCCCGTTTGGAAGCATTTTATTCCTTTGATTTTATTTTTAAAGTTGGTAATGCCATTCAAGCAAATGAAGCTTTTCCATATTTCCTTTTAAAACAGAAGTTTTATTCATTCATTGCGCATTTCAAATCCGAAGTTCAGCGTTACATATGGAAGCATTTTCTTATCGGCACGACGGGAAATTCTTTCAACACATTCACAAAAACACATTTGACCAAGACATGTGCCCAACCACACGTCAATCACTATAATTTGAAACTCTTAGATCTCGCATATGGGCTTAAATCACTTCACTGGACACAGGAATTCAGATTAAATCTAGAATAGATAATATTTTGGAGCAGAAGAGACGTATTGAAGCAAAAGCAGAACTTCCAAATGCGATCCACAACTACCTTTTTGGACCCATTGAGGCTTAGCTGATGGACAACGTATCCGGCTTAGCAATCATTTGTTTCGAAGAAAAGCAGTAGTTTTGGCCATTTCACGAGCCTATGATTTCGGCAATATTGAATACTAGGAACTTTTGATGTTATCTTCTTTGAATATAAATAGCTCAAAAAGGTTTCATTTGTTACAGTTTACATCGACTGAAACGACATTATTTTTGCCACTAAAAGTAACGAATAGCCATTTATATTGTCTTATAAAATAGAGGTTAAAACACTTTGAATTCAGCCACTGAGCTAAATTATGTTTGAACAGAATTGTTGAGTTATCATTCGTCAACTTATTAATACTACTACCATTATTATTATTGTTGCACGTAAACATTAATTTGCAAAAGTATTTATTAAAATATCAAAAACATTAATAAAAATGGCGGGAGGTGTAGGACTATTTTCCTCGCGTGATTCTTGTTTCTCGAAGCTTCTCTGATTCCCTTTGTTACTCGCGATACTCTTTTGTTCCTCGAAGTTACTCGCGTTACTCTTGTTTCTCGAAGTTACTCCTGATTCTCTTTTGCTTCTCGAAGTTACTCTCAATTTTCTTTTGTTTCTCTGAAATACTAATGCATGGAAAATTGGCGAAATAAAATGAACCTAAGTTTACGATGAATTTTTTTTTTTTATTTTTTAATAAAATATATTACAATGCCAATTCTTTTGTTTTGAATTCTTCAAACGTGCGTGGATATGTTACAATTCGGTGTAGGATCGGTCGATGATATGAAAAGTAACATACATAATTTAATAATTCGGGACTAATGTTTCTTGTAAAAGTGGAATCAATATATGAATTTCCCAGTACTAGGATAATTTGTTGGCACCATGTTCAAATCAAAATGATGATAAACAATTAGTTAATGATAATAAATAATTAGATAATAATGAGTTCGATGATGGAGCATCTGAAAATGATGAAGAGAATTTGGAGGATGAAGACGAGGGGACGATGATAACTCGAACAATGATACATACAATAAAAAGAGACTTCATGAATATTTTTGCCCAACTTTACGACTCAGTAGTCGCTGAACTACAATTCTGATTTTCAATTTTGTTTTTGTAACTTCTGTTGTTACCCTTTATCTCTAAAATAAGACATTTATCTTTTTAACATATGTAGGTATCGATATATAGAGGATCTCTCATACCAAGTTTCGTGGCGTTTTGGCGTGTGAATTAAATTCCTTCCTGAGACCCCAATGGGAGGAACGTAGTCCTACGGTAAAATTTCAATTTATTTAAACTATGCTCCTAAAAATTCGACAACCATATTTTAGGCTTATGTTATAAATAAATAAAAACTAGTAGGAATGATCCTTTTGATTTTCTCGAACACTTACACAATAAGGAGCGTTTTGTGTTTAGCTTCGTGGTATATTAAAGAGAATCGAGTATTCATTTTGGACCATTTTCTGTTGACCAAATTTGAGCCAGAATTTTAAGCTCATTTACAGCTTTGGCGCAAAAACCACGTTCTAAAATCCATGCATCTAGCAAGTTGCGTTTTCCGAGTTACTGCGTCACAAACGCACGAATAGACAGTTTGACAATCAGCCCATACCTGGATTTCTTCCAAAATTTGACAGATATCTACAATTCTAGTAATAAAACCACATGAGGGATTTCATTTATTGTATAGCAACGGATTCGGAAACCATCCGCGCTTTTGCTCATGCGCCGGGCGGAGTTATTTTCATCAAAATAGGGGGAAAGTGAAGAATGGAAGGGTGATGTTTACATTTTACTGAGCGTTATCTAACAAAGAATCCGGAAATGCGCTCCTATGACTCATTGCCCGACACCCCTTTCCGGTGTAAAATCGTCCAAAAGCGGTAGTCTCGGAATCCGTGGTCAGACTATATCTACTTCTTAGCATTTATGAATTATCGTATTTACATACACATTAAAAAACAGACTTTTCATGGATGGATTTCATCCAAAGATTGCACCCAGACTGATCTAGATTTCTATCAAAGATCGCAAAGTTCATCGGCGTAGCTCGTTGTATGTTAAATTTATAGTGTTCGAGACACAACGGCTGAGCGACAGAATTCCAAAAGTTGTTTTGAGGGGATGACTGATTGGATGTTTAAAACATTAAGAACTCTCAAAATTTTGATGCCGAATGTTTTTGTGTTACAATACTTTCTCTTCGTAAAATTTCTTATAAGTTCAAAGATAATTAAAAGATATTCGAACCTCAAACATCGTAGCATGTTAAGACTTTAGGCTTGATTCACTGTGTTTATATTGTTTTTCAAAATTTATTCTCTTTTATATAGCAACGACAGGACACAAAAACTATTTAATACCATCGCAGTGTTTGTGTGCGTATAAAGAGAGCGACTGAAACAATGAAAAGTATTGTAGCAAAATGTACTTAATATATATTTAAAAATTTACTAGCCGTCTTCGGCGACCAGCTTTGCGCCCGTAATAATATTTGTAGCTATTTTTTTCAACTTGGCGAAATAAATTGGCGAATTGGCGGTTGTAGAAGCTGAAGGACGCTGCCAAAGTATAAAACTTTGCCAGAGTTGTTCAACCTCTACAACCGCCTTGTGAAATATCTAGAAAATGTCAGATCGTGGGTGGCGGGCTACGAATGATGACATATCGAAACATGTGAAATAAAAATTGTCGAAATCGGACCAGTGGTCGAGGCTGGGGGACTTTGACAGGTCTTTTTCCCATCGAAAATGCACAGCGAAGTAGAATTTTTTCGATTTCTCTCGAAAATAGAAGGTGGTGGGTGGCAGGCGACCATTTGTGACTATACGGACGCTTTGAAATTAAATAAAAATTATCGAAATCAGTCCAGCGGTTGGGTCTGGGGTACTGATCCTCTGGTTTTACCAATTATTATATATATATATATTAAAATTAGAGACAAAAAGCTGTATGGAAATGAAATTAGTATCACTAAAAATCTGATTTTTTTAAAATTTTCAAGTGTTGTAAAAATGGGTTTCGTGTGGTAATGTGATCCAAAGTTACTGAGCGGAAACCTTAATATTTCGGTTAATTTCCAATTAAAGTGCATGTTTTTATTTTGTAACAAGTAATTGTTAAAGGTAAAGTTATTTTTTTCATGCTATGAATTTAGAATCACTTCGTTTTTGTTAAAAGGGGTATTTCTTAAGATTTGAATTTGTTGAGCATTCTATTGCGAAACGCATCTTTAAAGTGTTTTACTAATTGCTTTTAATTAGTTCCGATTTGAGTTTTATACACGAGTTCTGATTTGAGTGGTGCTGGTACACGAGTTCTGATTTGAGTGTTGGTACACGAGTTCTGATTTGAGTGTTGGTAAATGAGTTCTGTTTTTTAAGCTATTAAAAATGGTTTTTTCTTAAGATTTGAATTTGTGGCGTTATTAAATCTGTGACAATCAGATCCGACATATTGTTGGTTGGCTAAAGCCCGTCTTAGACGGGCACAAATTTTCTAGCTACAAATAGTGACATATCTTTAAAATATTAAAAATTCTTTATCTTGTATAGTAAGTAGGGTCTGGATTTCAATACCCGCCTCCTTACCAATCCTTTGTCCAAATCTGAAAATTAATTAAGAAACCAATAAATCAAGTTTCGAATCAAACGCTCCAGTTTGTAAGACAAACCATCAGCTCTCAAAATAACTCAATTTTACAGTCGTCCAATGAAAATAATCCGCCAAATATATTTTGCATAATGCACTGCCACCGGGTTCAATAGCACGACGCAGGCATCCCACCAGTTTCCTTATTCAACGAGTCAAAACAATAGGAAACATTGTCAAAAGATGGCACTAATGTCAAAAGATTTTATTTAATGCGGTTCTCCTGCTTGTGTTTTTTCCGACGGTTTCGGATTAATTCTCTAATCCGGTTTGCGTCTGATGTAGGCTGATACTAATCAGATAATGAATAATGATTAATGGTGGTCTGGAATAATTTGGTGGCGATTTAAAAACTGTTCACGGGTTGCTCAGATATACAGATTAGACTATTGCTACTTTTATTTAATACACTAAGAAAAGTTATGTTAATCAATGTGATAGCAAACACAATGTATTCTTAACTAAATGCTAGGGATGTAACGAATATTCGGCAACTATTCGGCCCTCTTGCCGAATACTAAACAGATATTCGGTCGAATAATTTCTGGTTAATAATTTTCTTTTAATGTGCTTTTCCAGTGGCGAATCCAGGATTTGGGTCTTGGGGGAGCAGGTCATAAAAATTTTGTATCGCAGTGACGAATGTCAAACCTCACGGCTTATGTAAACCAAAACGCTTTAACTTTACAGTCTTTACTCACCTGACAATAAAAATCGTAAACAATACAATACTTTCCATAAGTTAATAAAAAATACAATTAAATAATTAGCCAAAAAATGTCTTCGACCGCGTCAATGCTACAAGTACAAGTGGAATGATTAGAAAAGTAGGAAAATTTTCGAACTTGTCAAGCCAGGAAGCAATATTGTCACGTTTTTATTATAATTTTTTAAATAGAAATTAAGAACAAACAGTTATAGTGATTTTTAATAAAATCACGAATTCTGACTTAGCTCTGGGGGGGGATGTAGCCCGATAGCCCCCCGGAATCGCCACTGTGCTTTTCTATATATTTAACAAAGAATACTTTGCAGTATTACATTTCGGTACATTTATCACGAAAATAATCTGTATTTAAATATGTTGCAGATCATTGTAAAGCCTGAATTTATGGTACAAGAACAATAAGTTATCAGCATTTTTAGGGAAAAGTATGTTCCGTTTGGTTTCTTATATAGGTTCTACCAGATTCAGAAAATAAATGATTGGGTGATTGGAAAAAAAGATCACATTCCAGTGGAATCATACCCTTTGCCCAATTATTTCTTAAAATGTTCACTTTATATTGTGCTTGCAGCAGCTGAAAGATATTTTCTTGCTTAATTTTCCTGTTTATTTTAATAATGCTGTTTCTCATGAGTTTACAAGTACTTCCGGTGTCCCACAGGGCTCTAATCTTGGACCTCTACTTTTTATTTTATTTATTAATGACCTTACTTGTGTTTTTAAGTACTCCGAATGTCTTTTATTTGCTGACGACTTGAAATTGATTAATTCAATACGTTCCTGTTTAGATGCTGTTCTTCTACAAAGAGATCTCGATTGTCTTTTTAAATGGTGCACAGACAATAGATTACACCTGAACATTGAAAAAAATGTAGTGTTCTTAGTTATACTCGAAAAGCTCAACATGAATCATGTACATAAAATTAACAAACTTGTTTCTATCACGCTTAAAATACAGTCACGTATCTTGGGATCATCTTTGACACCAAACTTGATTTCCCCCAACATATCGATACCATAGTCTCTGAGACATATCACAGGCTTGGAATTCATAAGCGCAGAAACAGGAGAATTTTGCAGCGAACTTGCCCTGAAGGTCTTGTACTGTGCTCATGCCCGATCCAACCTGGAATATTGCAGTATTATCTGGGATCCCAATTACCGAAACAAAATTGGAATTATTGAGCGAATTCAAAACAACTTCATGCGATATTTACTTTTCAAGGAAAATGGATTTTACTTGCAGGCTGCATCTTCTTCACTTCTACGTGATATCTTTAATATGCCTAGTTTGCGTACCAGACGAGATGTTTCTTGTGTTCTTTTCTTTACAAAATTATTAATGGTTCGATCGATTGTAACGATATATTGAGCTCTATAGATTTCGCTGTGCTTGCCATATTTTTAAGGAACCAAAGTTCCTTTCCAAATGCATAATTTAATATTTAATTATATTAACAGGTTCTCGTTATATAAATTTTATAAAATTTGTAACAAGTTCTCTGATGAACTTGGCATTTTTAATATGTCTCTTGGTGCTTTTAAATCGAAATGTTGCAGCTTTTGAATACATGATGAGTTTTATTTTGCCTTTTTACAACTTTTTAGATTTTTATGCGTTTTGATTTTCCGTGTTCTTATGTATTCGAACACTTTTTAAAATTGTTTCTTGTAGTTTTTAATTTTTGTAATCTGTTTTTGGCGCCGTGTTGCAATTTATTTTTATCTCAAGTGTGTATTTTCGTCTTTAAACTCCTGGTGTGTTTTCAGAGGATTCGGTGCTTGTGTGTTGACTTTTTAACCCTTGCCTTTTGGAAATGGTCTCTTAATTTTTTTAAAAAATACGACTTTTAGAATCATAGTGTGTTTTAATGTTTTTTTGATTATGTGTTTTCGTTTTTAATTATATATGCGTTTGAAAAATTTTTTTGATTTTGTGTATTCTCCGTGTTCAACTTCTTATTTTCTAGTGCATTTTTTTTATTTGCTCGTTGTGGCTTTTGTTCTTTGTGTGTTTGTTGTTTATAGCACTCTGTAAATGGAGTTCTCTCTGTAGTGTACTTTCCTTTAAATAAATAAATTTGCAAATCTTGGACATTTTCCCAACAATTAAGTGGATACTCCATCCCAGCTATCAGACATTCTTTATCAAAATAACAATTTACTTCTAATAATTTTAATTTATCCATTTAATTTTCTTCTGTGTTTGTCATTGTAATATTCTACCATGATGACTCTTATTTCTTTGAAGCAATCCCAAAATGAAAAAGTATTCTCATTTTGTATTATTAGAATTAATATAGTTTAAAATATTACAAAAATGCATCAAGATGTTAACATTTTTTAAATGCACAAATAATAATTAATCAATTGTATTGATCTTTAATTTTCTTATTTAAAATTTCAGGAATATTTTATTTACAATCAAAAGTGAAATGTTTTTGAAAAGTTCATATTCGACCTGAAATTTTGTCGAATATTCGGTATTCGGTTACCGGCCAAATCGCTATTAGTTACATCCCCACTAAATACATGTGATAAATTATGTTTGAACTACACGCAATACCTAATAGTGATTAATTTAGTTGACGCCTCTTTTTACGCTACACAAGAGCTATTTTTGGACCGCCCTGAAGCGTGGTCAGATGATGGGGTTAACCCATTAGCCGGCACACCTGTCTCCAAACTGCAATATCACAGCAGTGGAGGTATAGTGAGAGATTTAAAGTCCACCAGACCTGCGTCTAGTGTGGAAACGGGTCTGAAACTCACGACCCAAACTTTTGGACCACACCAGCGGAAGGACGTGTGGCGGCTCGTCCATTAGGGCTGAAGCACCCCCTGAAATTTTTTAAACTTGTATTTTTCTTTTAAATCTTATTTGCTTACTTTTCCACTCTCGGAGTTCAATGACTTACGAAAACGCAAAAAAGTAATAAAAAAGGCGTAAAATGAATCCAAACGAAGAGAGACCAAAGTTTGAGCTGCAAAGGACTCTGTCCCCCCGAAATCCGTTCACTGCGCAGAAAATTCGGAGGGAAAAAGAAACCCTTTCTGCCTTGAACTTAGACGGGCTATGGGCTGCAAGACTGAACAGCTCTGGCTGGCACGGAGCCAACTGAACGAGAAAGGGACGCTCTTTTTAATTTATTTTCTTTTTTTTATCTCATTCCCACACAAAGTGGCAATCTCATTGGCTGTTTATGGGTTTTGGTTTCAGTTCGTGTTGCATCGACAGAAACACATCTGGTTCATTGAATATTCGATTTATTTTGATTGAAGGCTAGATTTCTTTTAGAGAAGATATTCATTTTTGGAAGAGTGTTAGCGAGTGAACTGGGCGAGTAGGAGAGTATGTGGAGCTCTGACTTTTTTTTTCGTGAGCAGAATCGTCACATAAACATTTACTTAACTTTGCTAGTTATTTAATTTGTTTTAAAAGCAGGAAATTTTTTTATCTGGCTTTGGAATAAAAAAAATTTGGCCTGCTAAAGTATGAAGTAGCTTTCAAAAATTGTATTCTCTTGATAAATATTTTTTGCAGCCCTCCTTGTTTCTAAGCTGACGAGCCACCATTGGACATTTGACTCTAAAGGATTTAACAGTGCCATACATGATGATCTTTGGTGGAAACAGGCCTCAGACCAGCAATCCTCCAGTGCCAAAGCCTATACTCTGCCACTACACTACGGCTGCCCTCCCCAGGTAGCACAACATGCTTCACGATATTGTACAATATTGTTCGATATTATGTAATATTATATGATATTGTACAATATTATAAAATATTACGAAAATTGTTCAATATCGTACAATATTATAAAATATTACGAATATTGTTCAATATCGTACACTATTATAAAATATTACGAATATTGTTCAATATCGTACAATATTGTTCAATATCTTTCTGCTACTGGCGTCGCAAGAGAATCTTTATTTCTGAATCCATTTATATTCTTCCAAAAAACTTTAATATCTTTAACAAACTCAGGATCCTGTGCAATTCTTGTGTTCTTCATCTACAATGGATACCATCACATGTAAATTTAAAATATAACGATATTGTTGATAGTCTTGCTAAAGAAATATCTTTGCATTTAACTCCATAATTTCAGAGCCTTTTCAAAATTATTACCAAAACTTTGAAGAACGAGGAAATATCCTTCCATAGCAATAAATTAAATAAAATCAGCGGAAGTTTATAACGTGGATTTCTCGTGTATTTACACAATATGCTGCGTTTTATGTTAACCTTTGTCGTACAGTGCAGAGAACAGCTTCTTTCACACTTTCTGATTTGTATTACTTTCACTTTTTACACGAACTTGGGAAAATAAAATTTATAACATTTTTTTTTAATCCTTTACGCTTTGTGTATCCCGCCATTACCAACAATACTTTCGCGTACCTCTAACTCAGATGTTCCCTACCTGTGGTACGCGTACCCCTGAGGGTGCGCGAAGGGATTGTTGGGGGTGTGCGAAATCAAAGTTAGTAACGGCGGAAACAAGAAAAGGAATTAAAAAGTTACAAATTTCGCTTCCTCAAACTTATGCTCGCTATTTTATAAATATATACTTGAATAGTTGATTATTACGGTGTGTAATTTTTTAGCTATCATTATAAATTAATTCGAAATTATTACAATACTGATTTCATTTGTTTTGGCTTTGAACTAATACTATTGTAAAAATGAAATAAAATGTAAAATTAAAAATAAGTCCAATGAATGTTATCAATTCGAGTCATTTGATATTTAAGCTAACCTAAGCCCTGAACATTAGTGATCAATACTTCTTTGCATAGACGGATGGTTGGGGGGAGGAATGACAGTAGGTGGTACGCGACAACATAAAGACCAATCAGAGGTTGGGAACTTCTGCTCTAACTGCGCAGTACTCCCAGGAATACTGTCCTACCGCCAGGAGAAAAACCCTGAACAGGGTTGCCTCACTTAGACGAGTCGAAGAAAGGATGGAAACTGATATAAAATCAACCGCAACATTTGGCAAACCAAGTGCTCTTTGTTAGGCGATAATTCGTTTTTGACCGAAGTACAAAGCTAGACAAGACTTCCTCCTGTTCTATCCGCGCCAAACGAAATGAAACCCTTTTCTTCACCCCCTGAATTCAGTGGAATATCCCGTTTCCATAACAACCGCCACCGGGATGTCTAGTGTCCAGGGTTTTTCTCATAGCGGTGAGACAGTACGCGCACCACAGGTTGGGAACCTATGATCTAACCCTTAAACATCATAAACTAAATTGAACTTAAGTATTAAGTAGGTAGACAGATTCACGTAGTCAAGCGGAACTCCGTAAGGTCTACATCTATTATCCATTGCCCAGCATTCAAACTAGATAACTGTCTTATAATTGCAGAAATTTGCTTTTATTAAATACATCAATCTAACAAGAAAATACCAACAGATATATTTAACGCAATTAGCTAATTCGGAGTCATTATAACACAAAATCATCAAAAGACGCCGACATCCTATTCATGCAACAGCCTCATTTAAAATACCTCATTCCTCTGGCCCCTTTAAGTATAAGGTCACTGCATTTTAAAAAAACACTCCCCAGTTGTTGTAAATTGCTTCGCAGAAAATAGTTTCCGCGTAATTTTTTTATTCAAGGTTTCCGCGGAGACAGAATTGCAGAGGATGCAAATGGTAGTGCAATAGCTTTAGGCTAATCAACAAACTTGATAGTGAAACAAAAAGAACCGATTTACTTGTCGAACAGGCTTTCGAAGAGGAGATATGATGTTATATATATACACACAGCTTGTCATTCACCCTTTTGGGGTTTTTTATTGGAGAAAAGAGAGGTTGGCTCGTGTCAACTTGCACTGACAGCCGAAATGTCAATGGTGAGTTCGGTTCTTGAAAACGGCCTTTGTTTGCATTTGCTGACGATGAAAAGAAAAAATATATGATAAGTGATTTGTTTGATAAAATTGGCAAATTAGAGAGATACAGATTCTAGGAACTATGCTCGTTGAAATGTCTCGAAAAATTACTTCTTTTTAAGCCATTTTAATACTTGACTTCTTTTATATTTGTGGCCATGGAATTTTGGATGGATGGATTTTTCGCCGCAATTCTTAAAGTCCTCGAGTTCCGACATTTTGTACAATTGTGTGGCCCTAATGGCAATACAATTAATTTTAATGTATACTGTTTGGGATTTATAGCAACATAGGCTGTTATCCCTGTCAATACAATATTTTAATACAAGGTGTACACAAATGAAGCGACTCATTTCAAAAATTAATATAAAAAAAACTAATAATGTTGGAACTACGGTTTTTTAAAAATGAGAGCGCATCTCAAAAAGTATTTTTTTCATATAAACATGCCATTTCGGTAGTCTAGGGAGTCGTAAACTACTGGAAAAATTTGTTTAAAGCCCATATCTGAGAAAATATTAAAACTGGAAGAAAAATAAAAGCATGCATTTGTAGGGAATTTTACGCTCTTTAATTTGTTAATTCACGTGTAGTGTGAAAACTGAAGAGTTCTCGTGATATTCAAGAAAGACTAAAAAAAGAATCCAGAAAACACGTATCGACTTCTGCTCATCGGTAGCCATTGCGTACGGAATTTTCTCGCTGTAACAAATTTAGAACGGCGTAAAGCCGCGTTAATTATCTTAAAAGAAACTTTTTGAGTTGCGCTCTTATTTTTTAAAAATGTAGTTCAAACATTTTTTTATTACTAATTTTTGAAATGAGTCATTTCATTTGTGTATACCCTGTATTTTCAGAACTTAATTTTCAGTTAATCGAAAAAAATTTTCATCAAATTTTGATTTCATATGCAGGGGGCCATCTGATAGCGAATAAGAGAATAATTGATTTAACGATTCCATAGATTTTATAATAAAGAATTATGGAATATATTAAAGCCTAATAAAATAGAAAATTATAAAAATGAAGTTTTTAAAAAACCATTTTATTAATGTACAAAAAAAGTAGTGACATTTTTTTTATCAGAAGTATGGGCGTCAAATCAAACTCTTCAAAGCGTGAGGCATTAAAAATAGTACTATAAAGAAATTATGCCACAATTAATATCGTAAGGAAGGAAATTTACGAACATTCGTTAAAAATTATAATATAAATGTGATTAAAATTCAATTCACTTAGAATATTTCTTAGCACCTCACGCTTTTGTGACTTTCATATTTTTCTAAAAAAACCATACTTTTTAGTAGAACAATAAAAGCGTGTTTTTAAAAACTTTATTTTTTTGTATTAAATAAAGAAAATACAGAAAAAGATAATTAGTAATTTTGTAATCTAGTATGGAGCAGGACATGGTTCAAAAAGAATTTTTTTCCCTTACAAAACACTAGAAAATAAACTTTTGATGAGAAAGAAAATCGGTTGTATTTCAGATAATTTAACATAGAATATGTTTCACAGATCTTTCAAAATGACGCATTATACAATGTAACTAAACACATTTATTTTTCAGAACCCTCCCCCCTTCTGTTCTTTTCCAATTAATGTTTAAATCAATTCTCTAGCAAGGCCCATTGGTCTCGGAGATTAAGGACACAGAGTCCACGCGCTCCGCTCAAATCCAATCATCCCTGGTGTGAAATGACGCATAAGCAAAGGCACTAAACAGCAACATGATTGCCATGGTAACACATTTGGGAAACAGTACAAGTGATGCAATCTTTGTTCTAGATTGTTTTACCATTCAACAAAATTAAATAAGTTATAAACGATATCAGCGAAAGTAATTTACCGATTTAAAAAAAGAAGGAATTTTTCATTTTCCAAAGATTTAGAACATGAAAAAACTGACAAAATTCATTCTTTTTCATTCGCTGCAAAGAATAGCAGCACCATAAATGTAATCGAAGCGATGAAAAGCTATACCTACTGTCTGTTTTCATATATGGAAACCCTTCGCGCTTTTGCGCATGCGCGAGTTGGCTTTGATTTCATCAAAACAGGAGTGGGATGAAGGATGGAGAAGATGTTTACTTTTGAAACCGAATATTCGAATTATAAACGATCGTTTGGAATGAAAATAAAATGGTACGAGTGAAAATGAAAAGGAATATCGATATCGGAAATGGTAATGTAATGAATCGGAATCGGTCATGTAATTCATAAGTAGATGAAAATGAAGGAATGTAACAAAAGAAAGCTAAAGAAATTCTTATACTTTGGAAAACTGTTGGACTATATTTTCTAAACGAAGATGTTTGCAAAAAAGAAGCACAAAATGTAAGAGAACTTTCATTAGACTGAGAATAATTTTAAGATACTTCTGACGAAATTTTTGAAGGTCAATCAGAT
Source organism: Araneus ventricosus (assembly GCA_013235015.1). NCBI lineage: Eukaryota > Metazoa > Arthropoda > Arachnida > Araneae > Araneidae > Araneus > Araneus ventricosus. The sequence continues at coordinate 512,428 of BGPR01000420.1, forward strand.
AAACGTAAGTAACGTAAAATAAAATTTTTCTGACGAAGAGGACAGAAGCAATGCTCAGATAATTCAGAAGGAAATTTAGAAAACGAAAATATCAAAAAGAAACATCTTCGGTTAATGCTGTCTGACAGTACAGATGAGGAAAACTAATTACATAGGATTAACATGACATACTTTTGATGTCAATTTCTTTAATATAGATTTATGATTAATTAAAAATTTTAGGAACACTTTCAGGTTTAAAAATTATGCTAAAAGAAAGTAATGTAATCGTCAAAAAATTCGAACTTGAGATTTTGATGAATCTCCAAGTTTTAGACCAAGTTACTTTATTACCGCCAGGAGAAAAAACCTGAGTAGGGTTGCCTCAAACAGTAGAGTCGAAGAAAGGAGGGATGCAGATATAAAATCAACCGCAACATTTGGCAAACTAAGCGCACTTCCGATAGGCGAGGAATTCATTTTCGAACGAATCTATTCATAAAGACTTTTTCAATAATCCGCCAACCAACAGACGACTCGAGGAAGTGGCTGTCGTTGATTGGCCTAAGATAATGAAATTCAAAGCTTCATAACTTGGTAAATTTTAAGTCTAATCGAACATGTCTTCCGATCCGGTCTTTCTACCAGGTTATTGAAATTTTTAAAAAATAACCGGTTATAATCGGGACAAAAAATAACCGAAAAACCGGTTAACTAAAAAAAAAATCGGTTTTCGGTTAAAACCGGTAGGTTTTCCAGTCCTTATTAACATCCGAAACAAATTTTCAGAAAGTTTGCATGATTTAACACATTAATACGCATAGAAATTTCAAATCTAACTATTTACAAACAATTCTGGTGAAAGCAGACATCCAGAAATAAAAATTCATCGAAACCGAAAACGTGGTATCTGCATAAACTAGAAAAAACATCTATTGTTCACTTTCAGATTCGGGAATTCTCCGCTCCTTTTAAGCATGCTTCAGGCGACGTTCATTTCACCAAAATAGGGATGAAGTGAAAAATGGAGGAGGGGATGCTTGCATTTCATTTAGCTCTTACTTACAATTTAAATGATCCATTTTCTGGGACGTGTGATCGGAGTAATTAATTCCCCGTTTTCTGTTTCTCGGTTGCAAAATTTAGTTACCATTGCATAAACTCTTCTTACTATCACTCCTTAATTGCCACTTGAAATAGCCATGTGAGCAATTAACACACAACTCTCGAATTAAAATAAAACAGTACAATTCAAAACGAAAATGAACGTTCGAATCGGAAAAGAGTAACTAAAAAATTGCGCCTAACCAGACGAAAGTCGCGACCTAACGAAGAAATCCGGAAAAGAGCTCATCTTAATCACTGCCTGTCACCCCTTCCCGTAGTAAATTCTCCCAAAGGTGCCAGCCGCGGCTTTTTGAAACAATCAGTACTTCATTCTAGAATTATCACATACATGATAAAAACCTATTATTCAATTCATGCAGTTTAAATATTAAGGTATCCGAACATGTTCGGAGCAATTTTTTTAAAAATTGTTATATAGAAACACCTTAATATGTTTTTTAGATTTGAACTTTATAAAGATTAATACTAGAGTATTATTTTTGAGAATAAATTATTACGAATTTTCCAAAAACCTAAATTTGTGCTGTTTTTTAGCGAAAATTTTCAAAAACTTCAAACATGCTAGAGGTCAAACTGTTGTAGTAATTCAAATAAAACTAATACTAAAATAAACTACATATTATGGACTAGTGCTTGTAGTAGAATCTTAACATTCTTTGGATAAATAAAAATTTTAGAGCTAATAGAACAATCATTATAAGATTTTCAGCAAATTTTTTATGTCATTTTTCAAATAAAAGACCATAATTAAAAAAATATTGTTACAATAAACATTATTCTAGTACATTCACTAGAGAAACATTTGAAAAAAGTGTTCACAAAATTTCAGAACAATCGAATGATAATATCTTGAGTTATCATGTTTGAAGTGTGAAAATTATGCATAAAATCTAGTTTTGAGAAAAATCAAATTTTAGTTTTGTCACACGCTTACATTAAGTATCTAAACCTTAAAAAAAATCCTAAAAATACACTGACATCATATTAACTTGAAAAAATGCAGTTTAACAGAATTTTTGACAGGTTTCTGTCCCTTTAAATGACAACGTTCGGTTAATTAAACGCCCACTTCCGGTTTTCGATTTGTTATAAAATAATTAATATCTCGTCTTCTAATTAACTTACCGACAAAAGCAAATATGTTTTAGAAAGGTAAAGGAATGAACTATCCAAAACATCAAAAATAAAAAAAAATTGGAATTTTGGCCGAAAATCGACTTCTCAACGTGTTCGGATACTTAAGCAACGAGCATTAACTCTCTGATTACTAAGAGTTCTCAAAATCTGAATACAGTTGTATACGGATGTTTGCTTACTAATTTATTTGTGGAATGGATTCGTCCGCCCCATCTCCCTTAGTACGGGTGGTGAGAGATATCAATGGCAGACCTTTCATCTCTCCCCTAAGGGTCCCTTTAATGACCACTCCCAACTGCCTTCTCCCCCTTTTCTGAACAGTGACCGGCCGAAATCCGCCCAACTAGTATAGAAGTTGCATGGCCTATTACGGCCGGTTTAGGAGTCAGAGTGTTAAATCATGAAACGAACAAAATGCGACACCTATCTTGGACTTCCCGTCTCACACTTTTCAAATAAAATCATCCAACAATGCAACGTTCTAAACATATATAAGGGAAAGAAAAAAAGTGAGAACTTACTTCCTGGTAATCATCCATTGTTCTTATTTTTTGAGTATCCGTTTGAAACTATAAATTACGTGTTATCCAAAATTGCACATGCTTAGTTCTGCACTTGGTGTACAATGCGATTGCAATCGCAAGTTAAGTGGGACGAGACAGCAACAAACACTCCGCACATCCCCTCACGCCTCATGACGAACCTGGAACATTGAAAAAAAAATTAATCAGCTGGACGAATCGCAGTTTCAACATGGTCATTCACTAATAATGGGAGAGTAAGATCTTATCGTGGGACACAGCAGAGTAATTGTCGGCAGGGCCTCTTCAACTAGGGGTCGAGTACAATATTACGCTGTCAAACAACACTTTTTCATATTCTTCAACATTTGCAATCAAAAGTATTTAAGGGGACACGGTACCTTCTTCATTTAATCCCTTAAATGATTTGTTTTCTCAACTATCTAATTAGATGACACCTATTTTGAGAATGCGTTGTCATTTTAATTCATTTGGCAACCTAAAAGACAGTTGTAATGTTTATGGATGTAAATTCATTCGTAATCTTTGTATCGAATTATAACGTCTGGGAATGACTTTGTTTTAGTTTATTAAGCACCGAACAGTTTTCTTTTCTTTGCTAATCTAATAAGATGACCCCTCCTATTTTGAAAAGGGGCTGTCGTTTTCGATAAGCTTTTATTCAACTTGAGTGTCGTGTCCACAAATCTCGAGATCGATTTCTTACCCACTTCCAATCGAGCTACAGCTTTGAAATTTAGCACAGTAGTGGGTTTCCGGTAATAATACAATATTATGCAAAAAAAAAAAAAATGCAATCTATACCTATTTTAAACCTAAGAAAATGATATTAAAATTTTAGCCCTATATTCGGGCGATAGTGTTTGGAAGGTGGTAACCTCACATTACAAAGGGTTGTAACAACACCACGAAGCTAACAGAGAATACGCTAGACCAGTGTTCCCCAACCTTTTTATTGCCGCGGACCGGTCAACGTTTGATAATTTTACCGCGGCCCGCTGGGGGGGGGAGACGTTCATTGTTTATATTTTAGATTGTTTTGATTTAATAATTTTAATTTAATTGTATTTAAACATTAAAAAAACATGTTTAATAATTGGTTTTTTTAATAAACAAATATTTAAGCATATTCAAAATAAAATACAGTTACATCAGAAAATGAATATAAAGTGATTTAACATTTTAACTCGCTAGAACGCTAAATCAATTAGAACCCTAAGCTTGTTTCTTTGCAACGAGACGGTTCCATCTGGGGGTAAGAAATCGATCACAAGATTTGAAGGAAGACAGTCAAGTTGAAAAAAAGCTTATAAAAATGGAAATAATTTAATGTTCCTTGGGCGGCCCGGTACCATTTGATCCACGGACCGGTACCCGTCCGCGGCCCGGGGGTTGGGGATCACTGCGCTAGACCGATGAATGATGTAGTTTCTATTCTAATTCGCCAACAACCAGAAGAGAGTAGATTTTTTATTTTACTTCGTTTGCGCCAAACGTTTCGTACTCAAAGTTTCGTCTTTCGGTCTGTGTAGCACTTTTTCAAATTCGTAATATGTAATATTCGTAACGAATATTTAATATGTTTTTTATATTGGAGAATTCGGTAATTGAATTTGGTAATTTCGTGTCAGCCGTCACTAAAAAGCAGAAAATAAAATAAATAAGTAAAAAAAATTAAGCTATAAGTTTTTATTCATGCGAGAAAACGAAAGCAAAAGTTGAAAATAATTTTTCTCATTACAGTAAAATGCATGGTTCGAATAAAAGCGTGGGCGCCTTATATTTTGTGTATATATCCTTTTAAACAAATGGAAGGTAAAGGCGTCCGCGCTTTTATTCGAACCATGCATTTTATCGTAATGAGAAAAATTATTTTCAACTTTTGCTTTCGTTTTCTCGCATGAATAAAAGCCTTACTTCGTATGAATAATACCTTAATTTTTTTTATTTATTTATTATTCATCTAAGAAGGTAAAAAATACTTTAGATGTTTATAGATCCTACTTAATTCTTGTGTCAAATTATAAAGCATATTAATCATTAACCACTTAACTGAATACTTTTCTTTGATATCTAATAAGATGACCCCTCCTGTTTTGGAAAGGGGCTGTCGTTTTCATTCATCTAAGAAGGCATAGGATACTTAAGATGTTTATGGATCCTACATATTTTTTGTGTCAAATTATAAAGCTAATTAATGATTCAATTTTAGTTTATAAGACTAAAATTTCGATAATTCGATGCACGAGTATTCTCGGGCTGATAAGTTAAACGGTTAAATTTTAGTTTACGAGACTAAAAATGCTGTAATTCAATGCTCGTCAATATGACGGGCGAGACCGTTAAGGGATTAGTTTAGAATTGAGTTAATTCGATGCACGTACGGAGAAACCAATTAAGGGGTTAAAGTTACCATTAGTGAATGTAATTTCATAAGTCATCGTAAGTAAAAATATAAATAACTTCTGAAATACTAAAAATACAGTTTTGAAATTTGATACAATGAATGGAAGAGTATAGCAATGAGGCAAGCTTATAAAATAAAAATGGTATTTTGACCATTTTTTGGGTACTGTATCCCCTTTAAGTAAATCATTGACCTAAAATCAAAATTTGCTGGGGAAAAAAATCAAAGAAATTGAACTTAAAATAATGAGTGTTTTTTCTTAATTATTTTTCATTTCTGAGGTTGCAACAAAGTTTTTCGAATGAAAATGGGATGACGAAAATTCTTTCCTCTCGAAAACGGGTCACGCTAGAATAGTTTAAGCCCCGTGTTCATACTATCTGCAGCGAATAAGTACGATTCAGCATTAGAAATCTCTTTGTACTTGATGCACCTTATTTATTAAGTGCCATTCATTATGAAACTCGCTGAAAATTTACCATGCTAGAAAATAGAGTCAATATATGGACACACAATATACGTCAAATGCGCAGCGTCAACATAGTTGTGTCATTCATTGGGCATGCTGGACAAAGTTTAGTTGCCTTAAGGTCGCGTTTTGAAATAATACGAGGGCTATTTTGGGACGGATCTCGTAATTCTCAGCCGTGGTCAGACGATGAGATAAACCGCCATTCCCCTCTTCAGCCTTCCGCGCCACAGCAGGAAATCGTGTGAACCTTGAAGTCAGATTTAACATGAACGAGTCCCACATACCGATGGATCTTTGTTGGTACCTTGTTTTGAATCTGAAGCCCTCTGTCCCGAAGCCGATACCTTCCACCAGGCCACAACGGCCCCGCTTGCAGGAGAAAAAGTGAAAGATAACGGGCAGTCAGTCGTTAAATGATATGCCCAATTGCGTTTCTCGCTTGAACACCGCGTCACGTAAATTGACTCCATCACTGATAGTCAATAAGTTTACTCCGAGACAGAAAACCAAAGGCTGAATTTTGTAAATTCAAGGGTCTTTGCAGGGCCGTATCGAAGGGGTGGCGAGATTGGCCCCGCTTTTGATGGTACCGTGTTTTGAACCTGAAACCCTCCTGTCCCGAAGCCGACACCTTACCACCAGGCCACCACGGTCCCACTTGTAGGAGAAAAAGTGAAAGATAACGGGCAGTTAGTTGTTAAATGACATACCCAATTACGTTTCTCGCTTGAACACCGCGTCACGTAAATTAACTCCATCACTGATAATCAATAAGTTTACTCCGAAACAGAAAACCAAAGGCTAAATTTTGTAAATTCGAGGGTCTTTGTGGGGCGTATCGAGGGGATGGCGAGATTGGCCCCGTCAAGGGCGCAGGAAAGGAAGGGGGGGGGCACAAGCGAACATTAAAAAAAGACAAGATTTAAGAATTAGATTTTCACGATCTGATATGTAAATAAAAAAATCGAAGAATAAGCCTTCTGTGGCTGATTACAAATTAAGGGAGTTGCTATCTATAGGCACAACAGATAAGTAGTAACTATCTCGCGTTGCTGGCGGGAGATGGACCGGACGAGGACAATTGTTTATGTACAAGGATATAAAATTTCGTCGCTTAACAAGCAACACCACCTATCTCAATTTTTTGAAATTTCAAAGAAGATTCAAATGAATATTTCGCAACCATTAACGAATATTTCTAATTTTTTTTCTTTCTTCACGTCTGGTTGGAGCATGTGGTCTTATGTTCATAGTAGATCTTTAAAAAAATAAACTCAGAAATATTTGTTATTGGTTGCGAAATATTGTTTGTTAAGCGACGATTTGCTAAATCTGTGTAAGAAAAAAAATTGCACGAAACTAGTTTATCCGGGGGCATAGAGGGGATGAAAAATGAACAAAAATGTAGCATGTGGATGGGGGGGTGGCAGCTTTGGATGCTTTGCCAGGGCGGAGAATCGCCTCGGTACGGTCCTGGGTATTTGTCATGACCAATTTCTATTTTAATCATGAAAATGCAGGACATTCAACCAGTTGGCAATATTAAAAATGCACCTTAACACATTCATTGCGTTTATAATGCCTCTGCTAATTATACTCTGTGTTGCCTTTACCATCGATTTCATTTAAGCTTTTAATTAGATGCCACAACCATTTGGTATATTTATTATTATTTCAATCAATTTAAGATGGTAAAGGATACTTGAGACATTTAAGCGTGGCCAGGTGATTTTTGTATTTAAAATTTCTTACGTTGACTTAAATACGGATTTAAATAGCAAAAATTTTACAATTCGATGCAAGTGTCAGAGACGTCATTGATGCAGTGATGCGCAAACCGATGAGAAATTTTTTGTAGGTCGCAAAATTTAAAGAAATTTGACAAAAAATATAAGGCTTTTCTGCAAGAAACGTGGTCGCGAAAAAATTTTACACAATGTGAGGGGGTCGGAAATGAAAATAGTTTGCGCACCACTGTGTTAACCCTTTGAAGGAAGCGTGCCACCTGATGGCACACCTAATTTCACTCGCTTCTCAACCGTTAAATTCAACTATAAATATGAAATAATAGCTTTAGGATACTAATATTTCTTTTAGAATGCATAAACCAGCCTTGCCTTCGTTTCGGAATAGGGATTATTAGAGATAAAGTTTTGGAAAATTCCTTAACTCAGAGATGAAAAATTTGTTCAGTTCTGGAAGTTTACAATTTTATCAAATTAACTCGACAATTTTCCTCCAATATTCTTGAAGGGAATGAAGCAAGTTTTTCTAAAAAGAATTTGTAGATTCTATGTCTAGACAATAAACTAAACATACTCATGATGTTTTTCATCATATTTCAAAAACTTTAATGCCTTGCACCGCAAAGGGTTAAGGGGTTCAAGATCCCCAAGAGCTCCCAAAAGTTAAAGCGTAACCAAACGCGCCACCAGTGCCGAGCGAATATTCATGTCATTGAAAATTTAATGCCTTGCACCGCAAAGAGTTAAGGGGTTCAAGATACCTAAGAGCTCCCAAAAGTTAAAGCGTAACCAAGCGCGCCACCAGTGCCGAGCGAATATGCATAGCATTGAAATATGTCGTCCGTTTAGCCTCTTAATAAGACGACACATCTTATTTTGAACGCATACGGATTTTAATGAAGGAATGCAATGTGTACCCGAGATAATTAAGCGTGTCTAAGTGAATTTTGTCTTTTAAATTAATCATTATGTTGACTTAATTACAGATTTAACTATCTGAAGTTTTCTCATTCGACGCACGAATTCGTCTTCATTGTATGCGAAAGGGTTAATATTCCCTTGCAGTACATGAGAGTTGTATTTTGAATCAATTTATAGGCAGATGCGAAAGATATCAAAGTTTTAAACAACAACCAGATAAAGTTTACGCTGGAACACTGCGCACCGAGATAAACGACAGTGAAATAGAAAAATTTTATTTCAAATTTTTAACTCATTATCGCCAGGAAACAATAAAAAGTATAAAGAAAATGTTTAAATTTAATTCTTCCTAAACAGTAGTTTATGGTTGAAACTTCGTTACTCAAATTTGAATACTTTCTTTCGGCCTAAAACACAAAATATTGGTTAAAAATAATTTCAGTTTTTGTAAAATGGCAACCATTTTTACATATGACGATACTGCATATTGCCAGTCATATGTTATTCATGTTTATTAGTTCCTAAATTGTATCGGATAATCTCGCTTATTCTACATTTAGGAACAAAACAACGAAACCTCTACAACCACCATTTAACAAGCTCGTTTCTAAAACATGACTGTATAAAATTGGCAAGACAGACACTCCAATAAAATACAATGACAAACATTTCTATTTCAATGGACTTATATCAGAGTTTTGGTTCCCACCTTTCACCATAAGCTGGCATTTTGCTCATTGTCACTGCATATCCAGAGTATACACCCTCTTTATTTAACTTCTCAGCCCATCTGCAACATTTTGAAAAAGAGGGCTCACACGCGTTTCCTGTTGATTCACCAGCCCCAAATCACACGTAGACAGCCCTAGCCAGAGGTCAGCATTTGTAGACATGTTCCACACGCAAGAAGGATGTGGGTCACTCCACATTCCTCCTTTGCAGAGACCCTTTATATACCATTATATGCGGTTCCTTTCACAGTCCACTGGACGTCCACAATAAGGCTGCTGTTTCAACCTCCGTTTGTACAGCTACTTTTTTTTCTGCTTCGTCATTCCGCGAGGCTGTTGATTAAGATGGGCGATACCGATAGTTGGTGGAAAAGAAGTGCAATGAAGCAGCACCTCGTTAAAATCTCAGTCAATGAAGCGATGCCATCGCCCAATGCTGTTTTCTGGAGCTCAATTGACATTGCCGGCAAGTTCAGGCAATTTTTATTGTGCCCGGTAGCTGTTTTATGGTCATTGGTTTAGACTACTGGAAGGTATTCGTTTGCTGAAGAAAATTCGTTTGAGAATCGTACGAAGAATAGCAATGGAAACTCTAAAAGATTTCTCTAGATAGCCATACAGTAGAAGAAATTTTATAGTAATAGATTTGTGGTCGTTTCTTTTATATCTGCAAGGGTTTGGCCATTACAACTACATTTTAATTAAACAATTTTAGCAATACATTATTGTTTAGCAACGGATTCGGAAACCCTCCGCACTTTTGCGCATGCGCCGGGCAGTTATTTTCATCAAAATAGGGAGAAAGTGAAGAATGGAAGGGGAAATCAAGATCATACAAATGAGAGTCCACCCCCAAAAAACTCAGAGTTTAACGAAAATAAGCAAAAACAAACAAGGAATCTATTCTAGTCCACTTTTTCAAGGTGTAAGAACTAATTGAAATGGATTGGAAATAATGATTGGGAAATTTTTCGCGGTAAGAAGCTAGCATTACGCCAAACACAGCTTCTCATAGCCCGAAATTTTCCCGAAAGAAAGGACAATGTGGATCTGAAGGAAGGAGAGATGTTTACATTTTAGGAGAGATCTGGAAGGAGAGATATTTGCATTTTAGGAGAGATCTGGAAGGGGAGATGTTTACATTTTACTGAGCGTGATCTAACAAAGAACTCCGGAAATGAGCTCATATGACTCATTGCCTGACACCCCTTTTCCGGCGTAAAATCGTCCAAAAGTGGTAGTCTCCGAATCCGTTGCTAAACAGTAGTAGTATTAATTTTTAAATTGAGACTGTGACCTCAAAATATAGATTTGTAAATAACGTAAATCTAATTTATTGTGTAATTGCAAGTTAAAATAATTGCTAATAGCATTTAAAATGTTAAAAAGGTGAACCATCATTAGTATTTGTGGTTGTGTATTACTCTTTTTTTCTTCTATGAAAGGTAATAGACCCAGTGATGCTCGCATGATGCAAATGAAGTGCGCCTTGATAATTTAATTTTGGAACTTATTGCATATTTTACTGTTGGAAAAAGGGCGCGATGTCACAGAACTGGATAGAGCAACATGTAATTAGATGTGCACAATTACATTTGCTTGTCAAGTGATCGAACTCCAATGCATTAGATATGCTATTGTCACGTGCACGAAAATATGAAGAATTTGAGCAATTAAGGCAGATGTTTCTTTATGATTTTTTAGGGTTTTTTTATTATTATTCTTTTGACGGCAACATTTTGAACCATTGTATTTTTAATTTTTGCGATATTTTAGCACTTTGTTTTTGATAGATTCCTTATAGGAAGACTACCTGTTGTAATGGTTCTCATGACCCAACTTCGAGAATAACTTTTAGTTTCTGCGATCATGGGACATAGTACCCAACAATTCAGATTGGATTTGAATCAGCCAGAGATATAGGGAGAAAGAATATTTCCGCGAAGTTCGTAGATGGGACATACAACTCAGAGGGGTGAGGATTTCCATTTTCCCCAATCTCCTATTGCTGAAGATAGAAAAATGTTTCAAATTAGACGAATTATTGCCTCACCATAACGAACATTTTTTGTGCTACAAGTTTTTTGATAGCTGACATCTTTTAGAAATTAGGGGTAGCCCCCCACCATGAAAGCATTACAATATATACTTAAGTTTTGTTGTTCTTATCTTGTACAAAATAGTGCAATACTTAACACGTTAATCGCTCAATGAATCAAATACGATTCATACCAAAATTCTATTTAGGTAACTCCTTCTCTACTGTAGTTAAGAGATGGCAGAAAAGGGGGTCATCTAATTAAATAGATGGTTCGAATCTCGGACGCGAGTCATGGCGACTAACGTGTTAATTGCTCCTGAATGAAGTTGGCAAGCATTTTACTAGCTTTAACCTAAACAGAAAGGAATCTACATCTTGCGACTCGCCGAGAGAAACATTTTTTTTTCTCTGCTTCCTTATAAAAAATCACAAATGATTATCAAAATTCTTACTTTTACGGATTAATATCAGATAGAATCTTTGCCATCTCTAAAAGTGGTTAACCATTCATCAATCAAATATATCTTGGATTTCATTAGTCCCGAAGCATTCGGGTAATTCCCATTTTATCAAGGAAGAAATTTTTACTTCGTAGGTAGATAATTGTCCGATTTAAAAAAAAAGTCAATCCTTTCCATGAGTTGATTTCGTAAATAAAGATAGATAAAATAAATGGAGTATTAGATTGTGAAATGCTGTGGAATTGCGTGGGTAGTGATTGTTGTAATTTCAACGAAAAAGAAAAACAAAATTCTTATCGCAGAAAGAACTAATTAATTTATTCATGTAGCAATGGGCTAAAGAGTCATACTCTAAACTTCTTAGATATATACGCATATAAGTATAAACCCAGAACAAAAAAAGTGCCATTTCTTAATTGGTCTTGTTGACTGGCCTTATTGAATTAAAGTTTCACCATAAATATCAGATCGAAGAATCTCAATCAGAATTAATTCTGTGAAAAAATCGGAGAACAGATTAAAGGATTTATTACAACGTTCTGCAGTAGAGGCTATTTATTTAGTAAGAAAACGAAACTGCAATATTCACGAATTCTAATGAATTTTTGTTACTTTTATCTTGATAAAAATAGAAATCGCCATTCGTAATATATTGTTTAAATTTATCTTTTGCACTAGACAGCGATCTTGAAATTTAGAGATGTTAAATTGTCTTTTGCACTTTGCAACAGTAATGAAACTTAGAAATGCTTTAGAATCCTTGCGAAAGTTATTTACTTCTTTGCATTCGATACGTTGTATTTAAAATTATTATTAATCCACTGCTACGATTTTTCGACCGTTGCTTTTAATATAACGACAAATATTCTAATTCTATAAAACAGATATCTCTTTCCAGAGAAGTATTTATTTGTAATTAAAAAAGCTAGATATATGCCTTAAGATCGACGTCAAGATATTTGATTTTAAACTGATACAAACATCTGATAAGCAGAGAACAGATGTTTACCAAATAAAGCTTCAACAGATGCCCCGGCTTAGCTGAAATAGTACTGAATTTCGATTGTTTGTCGAGGAATGAAAAAGGTCCCGTATTTGCCCCGAATTTTACTTATAAGTAAATAGCTCACAATAAATTATATTTAACTAGATTTTTAAATTTAAAAAATAGATCAAAAGTTTATTTTAATTTCTAAGTTTTGCTATACCCGGAAAATCAGACCTCCCGGGTAAGCCGGGCAGTTTTCATTTTTAAAAAACGGGAAAAGATATTTTAACCTTTCTTGTTTTAAATCCGACAGCTGAAAAAAGATGGAAAATAATAGTGTTATTAGAACGTCGGATGCAGGAAATTTAGAAACAAAAATAAAATTTCCATGGCAAAACTGACTATTTTTTTAAAATTTCCCCAAATTCAGTAAATTACGTTTGAAGTTCAAAACAAACTTCATTAGAACGAAAATCGTTTGTTCCAGGGTTGCCAGATCAAAATAGCAAAATAAGGCCAAACCGTCTTTAAAATGAGGCCAAAAAAGGCCAAATTTGAAAATTTCATTAAAGCGCACATTTTCCCCTTATTTTGTTATAAGAAAATGACCCCACTTGATTGACATATGTATAATAATGTTCTATTAAACTAAAATTCAAGTTAATTTTTTTAAACATCTACATGCGCGACTTACAAAAGAAAAAAAGAAAGAAAAGGAATTCTGTTCTTGTTGGTCCAGAATAAAATGTTCGAGAGAAATATATCAACTCTTGTTAGCAACAACGTTCTATATTATTTTTCAATATTCTAAAGTTTATTAGAAAAATAGTTAAATTATATATTAAGAATCGTTCTAAAAGTCATAAGGAAAAATAAAGCCAAAAACATGCCAAAAATGAATTTAAGGCCAAATGAAAATTCCTAAGGCCAACGTATTTTTAAAAAGGCCAATATGGCAACCCTGGTTTGTTCTATCCGATGGGGCATTGATTGTTTTTCAACGATCATTAGAAAAGATACTACAGCTGTAAACGTGCCAAAAATGACCCAAAACAGCACAAGACATTAAATAAAAAAAATTCTAGATTGAATTTTAGAATTCTGGTTTTGAAGTGCATTGAGTAACCATTACGACTACTTGTGTGCTAAATTTCATGGCTGTGAGTATGATAGATTCGTCTGGACATCGCACACAAACATTGCCTTTTATAAGTATAGATTTATTGGATTTTCCAATACATCCTGCATCACCTCGTACCCAGCGATTGAAGTTCGGAAAATCTGCTCACTGACTAAACCAAGGAGCAAACGAACATCATTCGTTGAAAGTAAAAGGCGCATTAATCATAAACGAAACCATTAAAAGCACATAGCTTTCATCATTCAGCAAAACCAAAAACCAACAAAAGGTTTCAAGCCACCACGAAACTTTCATTTCTGATCGCAAGTCACTTAATCCCAACTATAAATTACGGAGAAGAAAACTTCAGACATTTATGAGCGATTTGGGGAAGGGGATGGAAGTATTCTTTCGAACAATGGGACATCACATTCCTCGTGCCCCAATAAAACACCGACAATTCCAGAAATGAATCGGCCAATAAATAAGAAAACAATTCCTGCGCTGTCCCAGTGACTTGTATTCCATCGAATATACGGCATGTCACATGATTTGGAAGGAATTCTGATTTTTCCCCCATTGCTTTCTTTTTTTGCGTGTGTATGTGGACGAGTTGAAATGGGGTTTCTTTTTTTGTGACAGGTTATATATATATAAGGAAATACTAAAAGTGGATGCAACCAAAAGCACATAAGATGGCTTTTTAGGTTAATTTAAGAGATGGAGAAAATTATTGGTAAAATAAGGAAGGAAGGAACAGTAAAGCATCTATTACAAAAACAGGTACTGTAATCTAAATAGGAAAATCGTGCCAACTTCGCCTGCGATAGTCGACGATGCCGAATATCGCGTTAAAAAAATTAAATTGACGACAAAGATATTTATTGCTCACGAGTAAAGAAATTGTCAAGAATATAATGTCATTTGTTAACTAAATAAAAAAAATTATAGGCATCTCGTTTTCTATAATATCCTTACTGTTGCTGTTAAAAGTATATTTGGTTATTTTAATGAACTAAAAGTTTGATATAAAGTATGGTTTGGTTATGGCGTAAAAGCCATTTTTCGCCAAGCTGCGCCAAACACATGAAGCGGTTTAGTTTAGTTATATTAACGTCCCGTTTTGAAGCAACACGAGGGCTATTTCGGGACGGACCTTGTCACTTTGAACCGCGGTTAGATGACGAGGGCAACATCAGGGTTGGCGCCCCCTCGAAAATTCCACACCACAAAAGCGGGAGGATGTTTGGCGCCCTACGTATGATTTAAAATACAACAGGCCCACATACACGGCGGATCTTCACTGGAATCGGGTTTCGAACCTGAAACCCTCCCATTACGAGGCCAAGACCTTACCACTAGGCCACCGTGGCCAACACCTGTTGTAAAAAACGGGGGGAAATTACCTGTGAAACAGTTATTCAAGAGAGAAGCAGAAGTTTCTTCCTTTCGACTTTCTTCGATCTTCACACAGCGCACAGCGCTTTTTGTGTTTACGTTTAGGGGAAAGTCGCCAATTTTGGACCAGCTCCCAGAATGGACCGGTACAGTGGCGAATCCAGGATTTGGGTCGAGGGGGGTGGATGAGGTATAAAATGTTTTGTATCGTCGTGACGAATGTCAAATTTTATGGCTTATGTAAACCAAACACTTTAACTTGACCGACTTTACTCATCCGACAATAAGAATCATAAAGAACACAACAATACTTTCGATAATTTAACAAAAATCACAATGAAATAACTAGCAAAAACATGTTTTTGACCGTGTCAACGCTGCAAATACGAGTGGAATGATCACAAAAGTGGGAAAACTTTCGAGCCTGTCAAAAACCAGAAAGAAATGTTTTCACTTTTTTTAAGGGAGGTTAAGAAAAAACAGCTGTAGTGATTTTAAATAAAATAAAGAATTCTGGTCTAGCTCTGGGAGGGCTTCAGCCTGATAGCCACCCCCCTGGATTCGCCACTGGACCGGTACAATAACTTAAATTCTATTAAATATTTGGGTCGTAAAATAAGCAAATTATGAGAAGTTTCACCGTATCTTGTATTGTGCATGCATGATATCCGTCAGTAAACAGACATTTAGTCTTCAATCGAAGGTTACGGTATCAGGGGAAGACAAATCTTTAATTTGTTGTGTTCCAACCTTAAATGTAGAACACAGATGGACTTTTTAGCGAGATTTCCCAACAGGAACTGGTCTGTCTCTCTCCATCATTCTCGAGTACAAAAGAAAAAAACCACGAAACAAAGTAACTGGGAATTATTACATGATTTTTGTTTTTTAACTTTATTATAAAATCACATACAAGACGCCATGGTTGCGAGACAGCTTGGGCAAAATTCCTAAACCACAAATCAGTTTTTAAAATGATTCAATAAGCAAATCCTTCAGACATAAAGGAATGCTACAAATTGATGCGATAGCGTATTTATACCATAACTAGGTTTTGGGGACTCTTTAAAAGAGTGCATTAATTAGAAAGAAAGACTAAGCAGCATTTATCATTCCGTTTCAAGCAAAGAACCGAGGTCAGGGTGCATATAGATGATGCCATCGTTAATGGGTGATTTCACCTTTCTCCTTGGAGATGGCATCATGCTTGACATTGTTAAATGATTCCCTCTGACACACACATTGAATTTTTTATGCTCTTTTAATACCCAAGATTGAATGTATAATACCTTACAACACTTGAAGTTGAATTTAAACTGATACCGAAAATTCAGATCTTTCAAATTTATCTTTTCCCTTTTCACATTTGCACCTTTTGTTGTTGCTGCTATTACACCCGTTTTGTTTGCTCTTATTTCTTCTACTGATGAGAATCAAGTTTTTAAACTAAAAAGTTATAAGACAGTAAGAACTAGTAAAAAATAAGATGTACTGTAGCGGTTACAATTCACTGCCTTCTCCTTTTTTATTGTAGGTGGCACTACTAGAGCCATCCGGGTTTTTCCCATGATGCCTCTCTTCTTTTCTTCTACTTGTACTTGTCTTGTGTTGTTGTTCTCTGTCTTGCATCTTGTACCTTTTAATATACTGTGTCGTGGAACTTAGCCATCTAATAAAAAATGGTTCCTGAAATTTAACTAATTCTTTAACACCGGCATTCCATATATACATGAGTCTCGTCCCTTTACAGTACTAAAATTTCTTAACCCTTTGCACTCATATGTTTTCATTCCAGGTGGTGCATCATTTTGACGTTTATTAATTTAGATAGTTTTAAAAAAATCTAAAGAATTATAAGAAGCCTTAAATTAATTTTTCGGGAAAAATCAGCTAATATAATTATATTTTTTGTTTCTCGAAGAAAGAAAATGAGGCCTTGTATTCAGTGAATTACGCATCAAATTACTTTTCCAAGTGCAAAAAAGTAAATAATAGCTTACTTCTAAAATAATACACTTTACAATGAGTTTTTTTCCGTGTCATATGAAAATTACTTGGAGACAAAACTGGTAGAGTTAATCGCATTGCTTCACTTTCATTTTCAAACAAAGCAATACGAACTAAAACCCAACCTTACCTTGAATTTTTCAGACAGGATGCATTCAAGTGATAATATTTGATTATTTTTTTAAAAAAGAAGAAATATCCACGTGATGATGTCATTTTGAGAAACAATCGTTTGATATTTTGAAAAACTTTCAAGGTACATCTGAATTCCATTTTCAACTTCAAGCATGGGTGATTTCCAAATATAACACACTTTCCGGCATATTTTAACTAATTTTCAAGACTTACTGCAACTTAAGAGCTTCATATAAACGCAGTCACATAAGGAAAAGATTGCTTATGTAATTTATTGAACTTAGATTTTTTTTGGACCACCTTAAATTCTACTTCCTTATGCGATAATTGCTAAAAAAAGTTGCACTAGTAATAAGCAAACAAATCTATTAAACGCTATTAAAAGTAATTATCGCTTAAAAGTTATATTACAATTGAAACATAATCCTATAAAGAAAAAATAGTATTCATTTTCTTTTGTTTTAAGAAATAAATGTTATTTTATATGGAAATGCATGTTAGATTTATTTACATATAAATTTCTTAAATTCTACATTTCCTACAAAGCGCAAACTCCTTAAATAATCATAAATATTCTAAAATTGAAGTTTTTAACGTATGAATCTATGAATTATTGAATGGTTTAAAAAAACCCAAATGATTAATGGTTGTTTTCGACTGAAACTGTTAAGAGTCTGTGAATCGTCTGCTTTTAAACTTTTCTTTTAGTGTTCTTCCGAAATTCTGTTTATGTGTTCTGGCAACTGTATCTTCATCTGTGTTCTTGTTCGAGAAGCGTTTAATGCCTGTGTATATAATGTTGACTTTATGTTAAAATAAATATTTGCGTTTGTGAAGTGTAGAGAGTTATTCGTCGAACCCCGGTTTAAGTTAAAGAGATTAAAGAATATAATTGTGTCAGTTTATGCTTCGTGATGTACAGTCAAACGCGCAGCGCCAATTTTATTCTTTAATCTATTGCACATCTTGCAGAAGGAAAAAGTTTAGGGATATCAAAGCACAGAAAAAGATATGTACATAACCGTAGATGTCAGATGACATGAGTATTTATGTTTATTATGTAATCATGACGTCAAGTAAATTGACTTCATTGCAGCTTTTGGTTTTAAACTTGGAGACAAAATTGGAATTTCAAAATATTAAGAATAGCAGAACCTTCACAAATTTAATGAAAAACTCGTCAAATATCGAGGAAAAAATTTAAAATTTCCCCCCTGTTTTGTGATGCATATTTTTGCATCATACATTTTTGCCTTTTGGGGCTAAATCCCGAATAATTTAAAAATTAAATAATTTAATTATTAAATTTTTCTGTTGATTAGAAACATTTGTATAAACATTTTAGACGAAAATACTCTTAAAATCTATTATTCCTGTACTCTTTATAATCTTTTATAAAGAATTACATATAGCCGCTTTTCAAAAATTAAAAAATCCGCAATGTAAATACACAACAAAAGAAAGATATTATTCCGAAAGCTTTTTTTAACATTCTTCAATAAACCAGATACAAAATTTACAAAACAAAAACAATCAGACAGCATCCTTGTTACAAGGTGAATGTTGTACATCCATTTTTTAAAAAAATCTAATTTCAAGAAATAGAAAGAAGAAAATCATAAACAGCACAGAAATTATTCTTTATGACAAATAAAAGTTATTATTCCTAGCTCACTAAGTAAAAAATACGTTTAACTGGTTCTCAGAATAAATGATTTCAAGGCACCAACTCAAAAATCGAGACACTGTTCAAAAAAGTTCGAATTCATGAAACTCAGAATATAGAATTTGAGAGTATTTATGTTATTCCAGGAGATTCTTCCACTTCGAAAAAATGGTTTCAATGAAAATCCCATCTTACTATATTTAAGAGTTTATGATTTGTTCTATTGCGTTACACAGTCTTTTAAAAAATTACAAAGAATTTTGCATATTCCTTCAAATCTGTGCGTCAGAGGTAAACTATCTCAAGTAACAACTAGCCGCTTTGCTCAGCACTGCCCCTGCCACCTCGCTGCTTCGAGGTCTCAACCACTACTTTGTTCAGTTTTAAATACTACATGAAGATCAATGAAACAGACGATAAAACCATAGTAAGATTTCATATTCTTTGTAGACAACAGATTCCTTTAAAATTGTAAAATCTTTCAATATGCCTCATTTAGTTGTAATGTTTTGTATAACTTTCTTGCGAATTTCGGCATGAAAGTCTTCAGATCCATAAATACAGAATGATATCGCCCTAAATAAGTAGTTTCCATCACCTACAATAGGTATTTTACAATATTTTTGACACGCCATTTTGATGGAAATGTTGGAATCTGTATATTTAAAATAATATGGTAAAATCTTCAGACAATTCGCCAGCCACAACCACTCTACGGACTTCGATAATTTTTATTTCATATGAAAGCTTATGACATCTAGATATGTCATCAAGGGTCGCCTGCCCTCCGCCACCCAACATTTTGGAACGAAATCGAAAAAACATATAGAAAATGTATGGTGGAGAAATGTTTTTTCTAAATTTCGTTCCAAAATGTTGGGTGGCGGAGGGCAGGCGACCCTTGATGACATATCTAGACGTCATAAGCTTTCATATGAAATAAAAATTATCGAAGTCCGTCGAGTGGTTGGGCTGACGAACTGTCTGAAAGTTTTACCATATTATTTTAAATATATAGATTTTAAAATTTTATCGGATAGCCAAAAGAAGCTCCAGAGTGCAATGTATTGCAATACGTAATTCACTTTTTGAGAGTGGTTATCGTTTGTTCTTTTCGACCTGCAGTTACGGCACTTATCCGTACCGCATCTTCGGATGGGCAAATTCAAATACGACAAAAACATCAACAAAATTGGGCTTCGACACTTATCCGTACCGCATCTTCGGATGGGCAAATTCAAATGCGACAAAAACATCAATAAAATTGGGCTTGGGATAGTTTAACACTGATGTACAGAAATATATAGGTTATTTTTACGTACCCCTTCGACATCATTACTCAACAATTACACAATATTTGTTTTGATACTATTTATTTTATATCAAATACGATTTGCGACCCGAACAAACCCTTTGCTTTCACAAATCCTCAAGTAAATACCACTCCACCCTTGTGCCGCCTTATTCCCGTGTACCTAACGCCCTTTTCAAAAACCTCCCAAAAGCGGCAATGTCTCGAAGACACCCTGACTGGGAAGACAATGACTTATGGGCAACCGACCTTTCACAAATAGAACGTGGGCCAGCCATTTCGCGAACTGTAGCCACGGAATTCTAACTATGAGGAATGACAACGACTCATTTGGGTCAGTGGCAGGAAACGGCGAGAATTGATGGAACAACCTCATTCTTATATTATGATAAAAGAAGGTTCGCAACCTCAGTTTAATGGTGATACAAGAAGTCGGAAAGGTTAGTAATAATGTAAAAGTGTCGTTATTAAATCAAGATATAAAAGGACGATTACATAAAAAATGCCATTTCATGCCATGCTGGCGTTATACTTTGCGCAGTTACCAAGGTATTTGTATGACAAGAAATAAATCAGATTTAGCGTTTGAAAAATTGGGTATTGAACGTCTTTAAGTAAAATTGTTTTGAATGCCATTCTAATTTTTCAAATATTCTACAGCTACCTAATTGTTGGTGTCCCGATTTCTTGTCGAAAAGAACCACTGCATTCGACCTTGATATGTAGATATCGGTGCCTCTAAATTCTGCTGCAGTTCTGAATAAAGTGACGATTTTCTGTACTTTAATCTGGGACGGTACTTGGATGTGATGGTATATTAAAAAATTTTAAAAAACAAACGAACAATTAAAATAAACGATAAAACCGATAATTATCGAAAAACTCCACAAAAACCAAAGAGAAAAAGTAGTATAAAATGATACACATTGCTATTACTTTTCTTCTTTTTTTTCTTCAGGCTGATTCATCAGAATTGGTCACATTAGAGTATGTACAGTTAAAATTAGGAAGGAGAATTTGATTTTTCACTTTATCTTAGATAGATATTAAGATATCTATTATTATATCTAGATAATCTTTAGATATTATTAGATTATTTAGATATTATTAGATTATTTAGATAGATATTAAGATATCTATTAAGATATCTAGATATTCTTTATCTTGGATAGATAAAGATATTCACTTTATCTGAAATATTAAGATAGGAAGGAGAATTGTGCACAATTAATTTTAATATGAATCATTTACTGATAAATCTAGCAACAATGCGGAACATTTCATTACAAAATCCGGGGCAAAAAGGGGAAATTCGAGACAGTTACGATTTATCGGGGTAGTCTGGTCACCTTAGTATGAAAGAAACGTTATGCAAGACTAAAAGCGTGATTGTGTGTCTTGGTGGTTTGTGACACAAGAGCCTGTTTGTAGGCTATGCTGCGCCAAACAGGTGTCTCTTAGTGTTTCTTGATGTAAATGAAATAAGCGCTATCGTGCTGCTTGGGACTTTCCAACAAGATTTTTCAAACACCTCTAGACTCAAAAGTTTTACTATAAGGTACAATGGGTGTCAATTTCCGTTACTTCACAGCAGTGGCGTAGCGACCGGGGGGCAAAGGGGGTATAGATGACCCGAGCGCCAGTTTTAGGGGGCGCCATGGAGTCAAAACATTACTGTGCTTATGCCATTTTTAAAGCAAAATATTATGAGGAAGTGTAAAAAGAATATTCTCCGTACGCCATTTACGCTTGTTAAGCGACTGATGACGACTGAAGTTAAAAAAAGAAATATATTCCAGACGCCACTGTCCATGGTGAAAAAACATTCATGCATTCATGTCACTTTTTAAAGTCAGATACAATAAGGGGGCTCCGGACCCCCCCCCCCCCCCCCCCCCCCCCAAAGATCATATGTCCTGGACGCCACTTACCCTCTCTACGCCACTGCTTCGCAGCCACGGGGTAATGTCAAAATGCATGTTATGGTTCACGTTATTTTACGCTACCCTACAATGCAATATTAAAAGTAATGATTGCAGAATGAGCAAAAGATTTCGAAACTAAATTGGCACAAAGTACTTGATGCCTGAGCGTGCATCGCGCGAGCGTCAGCTGAACCTGTATAAATAGGAATACTGTAGTAAAATCCATCAATCGATTATTCCATAAAAAATAATTCAAAAGTTTGTCTGTAAATTGCACCAAAATTCCTGTCCGTTCCTATATATTAACGTACAAATCGATTTTATTATAGAATAATTTTGTTGTCGTCAAATCTCATTAAAAAACTTCCTTTACGTTTTCAGGGGGCTGATAATTTTAATGAACCTCCAAAGGTTACTGACAATGCAGCTGGAATCACAAAACTAGAGATGTTTTCAAATGTCATGAAAACTGATAAGCAACATAACTGGAATCTACTCTAATTCACTTGTCACGCGTCAAATGCGTTTTGGGATCCACTCTGAAACTTGCAGGAGGAAAACGGGTCGTCAAATCGCAGCGCAGCATAAAATAATGTGCACCTGGGTGTCTGATGACATGCCCAGTTACGATCATCACGAGTTTGTTTGTACGAATGTAACGCCCCGCAAACTGACTATGGACGAGTTTTCTGGTTTATTTTGGATTTACAGACTGTTTTCCGGTAACCCTCAGATTTAAGCAATCGCTAAGTCCATTCGGAAACTGTATCAAGCGTCAAGTTCGAATCAATTCTTTATTTAGTATACAAAGTGTTGAATTCCGTGTTTTTTGAGTTTGTATAATCCTTTCTTTTTAAATCGGTTAAAAAAGCTCTTAAAGCATTTAAATTCTAAATGAAACTATTGGAATTAGTTAAATTGTTTGGTTAAGAATTTAACCGTCAGGGATTATCTAAATCGTATGGTTAAAAATTTAACCGCCAAACAAACCTTGGAAGTCGCCAAAAAGAGCGATAAAGAATAATTATGCCAACCTTTCCACAAAATTAAGCTCTTATTTTAAGTAAACATTGAGCGCTACAACAATAGGAACATTAAATTCAATATTTTCAAAGTATTCTTAAGGCATAACATTAAAAAACTCCACTTTAAACATTAATTAATATCTGCAAACAGAGTGTTGAAGTTTTGAAGATTCTATTGACTTAACATAATCACCGGAAGTTGATGGGCCAGGTGGAAAACTACATCACCGCAATAAACAAAACAGAAAACTCGTCCATTGGAATGATCGCTTTACTTTTTTTGAATACAAAAAATTTAATCTGTGGTATTACAAAATATATTAATCGGGTATTACAATGATCTGCGCTAGATATAATAAAAACAATGACGTGAAATATCACAGAACTTATAACAATAATTGAAATCCATTAGTAAGTATTTTATGCTAGGCTATAAATCACAGAACATTATAAGAAAAGGTTTTCAATTATATGTGTGCATCTTGGTTTTTACCAAAAATATCGCATTTTACACATTATGTTTGAATAAAAAAATTTTAGGATTTTTTTTCTCGTATACGCAAAATGTTTCGCCTTTATACACAAATTTACCATAAAAAAATTTACCCATAACATTATTATCACCATCTTATTTTGACATGCGGAATGGCAACGATTCATTTGGGTCACAACCCAGTCGAGGCTGGGATCATTGGAACAACCCAATTCTTATATTATCCTGAAAGAAGGTTCACAACCTAAACTGGTTGCTGAATATAAATCCGTGAATCAATTACTTTAAATCTAATGCGAAAATGATAGAGCGGTATTTGGAAGTGTGTGAGAAAATCGTCTGCCGCTGAAGGGATAATCCAATCAAATTGTCAGTGAAGCAGTTCGGATTTTAAAAGGTTTTACAGTTAATAAAGGCAGGTGGACTCGTTTTGTGGTATGAGTTGAGAGAACGTGTGTGATTATGTTCTTAAAGCAATTTGCAAATATGCTCTAATTATTTTCGAACTGTGGATTAGTGGGGCACAGTGGAATTTTTCTTTTTTGATTTATATGGCGTTTAAATTTAAATTGTAAAAGAATTTTGCGTCTAGCGGTTACAGGTAATTGTGATTGCCCTAATATTCTTTGATAAGGGTATTGGAATTAGAGGTAACGTTGAAGTAAGTCATAAAAGATTACAAGAAAATAAAACATGAATAAAAAATTGCTTTTTATTCGACTTAAACAGTCAAAATACATGTTTTGAATCTCAACATGTAGTTTAAAATGCTTTTAGATACTTTTATTCAAATAAAAATATTGCTTTTATATTACAGCGTATCCAGTTTGAAGTATTGCATCGTAAATTCTAGACCGATGCTTGCAAAACTTTCTCAAACTGACTTGAAAATTCCTAAACATTCCTAGTTAAAAATTCCAAAGTGGAAATTTAAAAGACATAGCATGATGGCATAACACAATTCTGAGTTCTGTCACCTTTAAATATTGTAAAAAATAAAATTCATTAATCAGAGAGCAGTAAACCATGTTAGTTTCGTCGTTCAAGGGACCGTTCTAAACCGAAGTACTAATGAGAACGACTAACTATGGAATCTTGGTTCGAATGCAATAAACAGCTTATTTAAGCCATACACTGTAATGGTATACTTTTAATTTGGTTTCATAAACGTTTTGGTATATTATTTTTATACTTCAGACATTGTTAACCCTCTTACTGCATATCCCGCGATTTCCGCGGGTTGGAAGTTCGTCTGTTTTCTGCTGCATCCTGCGCTTTTCGCACTAATAGGTTTATTTGGTACTTTTAAAATGTTGACTCATATTATACTAATACCTGCATGTAAATAACAACTTGGTTCAACGGTATTTGAACATGTTTTAAAAAGTTGCATCTTTAAGGTAATTCAAAAAAATTCGGCAGGCAGAGGATTAATAGAATTTACAACATTTCAAAATTTTAAAAAATTAAAGAGCAACAAGTAATAATTACAGCATCACAAATAATAATCACAGAACATCATGTGTAACAAAATGTATTTCTCACTACTGACTATATTGTGATTATATCATTTTATTACAGTTGATATAAATTAAAATGCTTGTTTTTATTACTACACTTCTTGGTTTTCCCATATTACTTGCAGCGAAATGCGAAAATTTTATATTATGTAAACAGAAAAATTGTTAATTTCGATTGTCGTGATATATGATACTGAATCAATCAAATCACTGTGAACTGAATTCATATCCCTAAAAAGCTTTCTCATGTGATTATAAAACGACGCACTGTACTATTGAAAGCTTGGAGCATTATAAAGGTTCTCTTAAATACTGAAATGAATAAGAATGAAACGGGGTCTAAACGAAATGACGTATTAACGAGAACTTATGAGGTGCCACTGTATAACAAATCGTAAAAATAAAATTCCTTAGTCTATAGGATTTGGTAACTAGAATTTATTATAGAACTGATCTATGAAGTAAGGCTTAAAGCGTACTTCGTCGCTTAAAAAACACCACCTATCTCAGTTTTCCAAGAACAAAAAAAAACTGAATTTTTTCACAACTAATAAAGAATATGTCTGATTTTTTCGCATCTGGTATGAACATGCGGTCTTATGTTCATACCAAAAGTAAAAGAAAAAATCATAAATATTCATTATTAGAAGCGAAATGCTTAGTTTTGAGAAAATTGAGATAGGTTGATGCTTGTTCAGCAACAATTTTATAAATTTACAAAGTAATGCAGCAGAAAACATCGATAATATCTTTTTAAACGTACATAATGTTCTACGTAGCATAACTAAACACTTACTATTAAAAAATTGATTCTCGCTCGATTATTTTATCAAAACTTAACATTTAGATTCACAAAAATCAATGAACATTAATTTTGCGTAACCGCAATGAATTCAAAAGAAGCAAATCGCACATTTTCACCCGTTTCAAGAGTAAATGCAATCATTGTTTACACTTTTAGTCTGCGTAACCCTTTGCAATCATTTCTTATGCCATTCAACCTCAGAGAGACTGGTTTTAACTGGCGGTTTAACTGCTACCTGTACGGCTCACCAAGACTCCGAGGTAAAAAAAGTAAGAAAGATAAATTCATCGTTAATGAATTCGAAAGAATTCCAGGCGGAATTCCAGCACAGAAGAAGAAGGTCGAGTCATTCCAGTTTTATGCTCACCTTCACTGGCGATGCCACCAAGGAAAACTAGAAGTCAATAAAACAAGCAAACGATCCCAGTAGCTGAATGAAGAAGTGAACGGATGAAAACCAACGAGCTATGGAAATAAATGTGACCGTTCGCGATTGTTCAGAGGTTATGCTCATCAGAAGAGATTAACCGTGATCAGCTTGAGAGAAATCGAACTTTTATTTTCTTTCATGTTATTTATTTTTTGCTTTTTGTATGTAAGCAGACGATTATCGTAAGGTTTTTCAAGAAATAAATGGTTCCATCTGTAATCAAAGATAACTCAAGCTGACAGTAGCGTCCTCTTTGGATTAATTTATTATTCTTAAATATCGTCTGTGTTATATAAAAATGTCATATGTCAAAAACCACACACAGCGAAATGTACGAAATTTTAATGCAACACATGGAAACACCAGCGACATGAGGCTTTTTGTGACAACATACAACAATCACGTTTCACATGCAACAAATTGAGATAAATAAATAGCAAAAAATTGTGAAAACGTCCTTAAAACAGTGCGATTTTTGTCACCCAGGTGAGAGCGTTCCGGCACTGCTTTTAGAGCGTACCGGCACTGCTTATTTAATCTATCGTTATAGTAATCTATCGTTTTAAGAATCTGTCGAACAGTTCGGTTCCAGCCCATGAATTATTTTTTTTCTCGCTGGGCAAGGAGTTGCTCCATTCGGATTTAAGCCTTACCATTATGATTTGATTCGAAAGGCGAAGAAACTACTTCGTAGCATTCGCTAAAGAATTGTTCCAGGGATTCTTTTTAAACGATAGACTGCTCCATCCGGAACATCAGCAGAACTGTACTGCTTCAGATATTCAATGACTCCTACATCGCAGGAAACAAGTTC
Source organism: Araneus ventricosus (assembly GCA_013235015.1). NCBI lineage: Eukaryota > Metazoa > Arthropoda > Arachnida > Araneae > Araneidae > Araneus > Araneus ventricosus. The sequence goes on from BGPR01000420.1 coordinate 539,630, forward strand.
TACACAAAAGTTGGTGACTACAGCAAAGGACTATAAACGTTTCAGGTAGACCCATGTTTGTATCGGCCGTAATTAAATTGTTGCCCCTATCAAATTTCCAATATTTGAAAAGTTGTCTATGCAACTTAAGGTTATAGAAGAGCTTTATGAAATTATTTTGATGGCTTTAAAAGTATGCACGATTTCAACTAATAATTGATACAAGATAAACAATCAACTAACACAATCGGCTGGCACATATGGCGATTTAAGCATTATAAATGCGTTCATTTTCCGAATTCGAAAAACAACTGCAGACGAAAGATCAATCAAATATTCAAATGATGTTTAGAATGCTTTGCGAATAAGCTAAATGATGTTTAGAATGCTTTGCTATAAAACACCATTTATAATATTTATAACATTTAAAGTGCTAGTTATGATTTAAGTGCATTTTTTATATGCATACACATTTTCTTTTCCAATTCTTGTTTCTATTTTGAAATCCTAAACGGTTATTCTGAAAAACTGCTCCACGTCTCTCCGTGACGATTTTTTGGGTGGTCCAAACAATTGAAAGGGTTAAAATTCTTAAAACAAACCATGAACAAGCCATTATAAAACTCCACATAAACGGATAATAACATATTCTCACCCCCAAAAAAGAGAAAACAATACAGTTAATACTAGACGTCATATTCCACAGCAATATTCGGTAACGCCTAGCTGCTAATAGTAATAAACTTCATCGAGTCGTGCATTTCTTTAGAAAGAAAAGAATTATGAAAGAAGCAATAGCCTCTGGAGTATTTTTTTTCGGTCATAGAGGCCTCCCTGAAGGTAATTATGGCCTTTTCTTTTTCTTGTCTCGAGGCACCCAAGGAATGGTTGCTGTCGATTCATCTGTTGTTGATGCAAGGCCATTTGGAAAGGAAAACACCCATTCTTGCGGAGGATTCACTTCGACATTCTTCTCAGTTCAATGAGCGAGCGCCTTAAGTGGAATCGCTATTCAAAGAATATTAGGTATATTTATAAGAGCTAAGTATATATCCAAAAAAAGTTCTGTTTTCGGTGGGTTCTAATTAAAGGATGTAACTAATTCATCTTTGCCATTTTCCTTAAAAGTTAGGCTTTTTCTTTTCTTCTTCACTTTCGGTTTAACGAGATATAATAGAGAAAGTATTGAAATCATCCAAAAATTCATTCTCGACATGTTGATGAATCTTTTCGTTATAAACCTCCCCGTGACTAAACAAACCGAGAATGTTTCTCAGTTTTTCTAGGTAGATGAAATCGGGTGTGTGGTTTTTACATAAAACTGCATGTCTGTATCAAAATTTGGACGAAATCGGTCAAAGGGAAGTCTGCCGTGTGCCTGTGAAAACAATACCGCAAGAAACTAGATGAATGAAATTTGGTATGGTTTTATCACCAAACATGTAAATCTATAATTTCGGACGAAATTCGACAACGAAATATCTATCAGTCTGTATATTCATATGTTTATGAACTACTCCTCAACTCAAACTACAACTCAAAAACATAGGGTAGATGGATGAATTTTAGTATATAATCATTCAACCAAAATTGTAGGTCTGTATCAAAATTTGGTTGAAATCGGCCAAAAGGAAACTCTGTATCCACCAGTCCATTGGCATGTGAACACTGTAGCTCAAAAGCGCAACGAGATAAATGGATGAAATTTGGTTTGGTTTTATCACCAATAATGTAGATCTATAACTAATTTTGGATATGTATATGAATGCGATAACTCAAAAACATAAGGTAGATGGATGAATTTTAGTATATCTTTATAACAAAACTGTAGATCTGTATCAAATTTCGGACTATGAGAAGTGATGCAAAATGAATACTCTACTTTCTTCATTATGCTACGAAACTAAACGCAAAACTCATCATATCGTGGAAGTGTTCGAGAAAATCTAGGATATCACTCTCCCGCTTGTTATTTCATATTATATAAATAAGTTCCAAGAAGATTTTAATGTCACTCATATTTTTTTATATGTGTTATTTAGATTATATAAATCAGTTCATTGCATCAGAGTCGATAACTATATCGACTCTGATAAAATGAACCGATTTAGCTCGACGTTGACCGAATGGAAAATTTAGTGTCGATGTCTGAAGACTTAAGCACTGTGGAACGTGTTAATACTTTAAAGGACTAGTAGTGTTATGGTAAAATAACTTTGGGATTGAGATTAATTTAAGAAAAGAAATTCAATATTTTATTGGATGAAATTAATTTTGTTAATTTTATTAAACAGTAATTAATTACCGAGTCAAGACACTTTGCTATGGTTTGAGATAAAAAATTGGAACATCTAGGTTTTTGTTTCACCCAAACATTTTGCCAGAATTTACACGAACTTTAAAAATTGCCTTTAAAAAATGCTGAATTTAGTGGGAACTATACTTCCCACTGCCTTAGAAAAGGTTAAGGTACCGAATTTTCAAGATGTTTCAACGACAACTGATTTTCAAAACTCCATCCTTCCTCCTGATCTCCAGATATTGCTCGCAATAAAAATCCAAACCGAGCGGGGAAAATAAATGTGACTGATGACAGAATGAAAAAAGCTGGACGACGTGTTTTGAGCATTTATTTAATGATTCGTCAATTTTCCGCTCCCTAAACGCGTGACGAAATTTCTTACGTCCCCAAGATAGATGTACGGCACGGAACGCATTGCATTAGGAGTCGAAGTGATTCATTTTTTTTTATATATATATTCAGAAATTTTATGAAACAAACGGAAAATCGAAGGAATCTTCATGGAAGGAAAAAGTTCAAAACATCTTCAATAGAATGGAACAATTTATATTAGGCCACAGTAAGTAAGATATTAACCCTTTAACTGATTCGCCCGTACGCAGTATTTAGATCGAATTATCGCAATTTTAAACTTGCAATCTAAAAGCCATTCACAGACGTTATAATTAGATACAAAAATTACGAGGAATCCATAAGCATTTCAATTATTCGGTAAATGTACGGCATGGAACGCATTGCATTAGGAGTCGAAATGATTTATTTTTTTTATATATATATATACAAGAGGAGTTCAGAAATGTTATGAAACAAACGGAAAATAGAAGGAATCATCATGGAAGGAAAAACTTCAAAACATCTTCAATGCGAATGGAACAACTTATATTATGCCACAGTAAGTAAGATATTAACCCTTAACTGATTCGCCCGTACGCCTTACTTAGATCGAATTATCGCAATTTTAAACTTACAAACTAAAATCCGTTCACAGACGTTATGCTTAGATACAAAAATTACGTGGAATCCATAAGCATTTCAATTATTCTTCAGGTTCTCAAAGCAGATGTCATCTAAGTAGATAGTTAAGAAAATAGCGAAGGGATTAATGCAAGATACAACGGCGCTTAAATAAAATAGTTGATTTCGTTTGATGAAACTACTGGATGGACTTTATTTCATTGAGTCTTATATTTTACTAGAAGATTTGTACTAGAAAATAGTTTTTCGCTTGCCAACAATATCTCAGATCTGACCATCACAGATTTAGTAACGAAAGTTATTGAAGAAAATCTCATGCATATTGCCAGAATGCTTAAGAAATAAAAAATAATGCAAAACTGAACTGATGAATAAATTGACTCTAAATTTCGTTTTGTCCGAATAAAAGTCATGCAAAATCCATTAACAGAAATACAAAATATAAAAAAATAATGAATTGATGAATGCAAATCTATAAGTAAAAGGAGCCCTTTCAGTGTAAGAACGGTTAAGAGAAAAATATTAAGTATAAAATATATAAATATTCATTTCCAAAATTAAGTACGAAAAAAAATAAACTTTTTAACAAGAAGTGAACTATTCTAAATAGTTCTGTGTGCATGAATTAAATAAAAAGAAAGAAAACGAAGGTCATATCATAATTCAATCCGATGAATCAACATAAAAAAAACAAGTAATATAAAAAAATTAAAGTCAATTTTTACTTAGGTCAACAAAGAAACATTTTAGAAATTTTTTTCTCCCATATGAAATTAAATTTAATTAATGAATTAATATTTGAAAAAACTGTATTAACATCGAGTGTCATCCACTACAAGTTTAAAAAAATGTATTTGAACTTGAGTGGATGAATAAAAAGTATTTTATTAACGATTGAAAATTTGAATAAGATATATAAATATATATAGGGAGAGTGTGAACTAATAGTAGGAATTGAAAAAGAAAAGAAGCTGCTAAACTCAGCTAAAAAAATAAAATAAACAGTCAAATAGCAATAATGTTCATTTATCCCCTGTGTATGCTAATTTGTAGACGTAAACACACCGTCTGAATCTCCTTGGCACGTAGCCAAACCACGTGAGCGTTACCGCAATTTCTGGATAAATCTAATACAGATATATACAGGGTAGTCCGGAACTCAACCGATAAAGTTCTAGTGGTGATCGCACACGTCAAGAAAAATTTTATAATCAAATATAGGGTCACAACTCAAAGGTCGACCGCTATAGGAGATTCATTGCCAGCAAATTAAGTAAAAGAAAGGGATATACCAGATAAAGTATACAACTGACGTTTAATAGAATGGTACTTAGAGGTAAAAATACTTTTTAAAAATTGTATTTCGTTTATATTCACTTGAGAAATATTTTTTGCAGCATTGCTTATTTCTGAAATGAGGAGCCGATACTGCGCATAAAGATACAGGTTAGTTCCATATCGGTAGGAGGAAATCCAAATTGGCGGCAAAAGATCTATTTATTTTCTATGATATGTTATTAGTTAAGCAGTCTCCATAAGTAAGAAATTCCAGGTAAGTTCAAGATGCAAGTAAATTCCTAGATAATTCCGATCTCCACACAATGGCCATTTTCACGCTGATTTAATTTAGTTATATTAACCTGACGGCATTTGTTCTTTTTAGTTGCGCTCAGATGTCGAGGACGACACTTGAGCCACCAGCGAGGACGCTGTGGCAACTTGGGCCACAGTAATCCCTAAAAAGGGAATTATTAGCATGCACCTTCCCTATCCGATGGGGAATTCAATTAGTCTGGAAAAAACATGAACGAGTGACGCCAAAAGAATGGAATCGGTAATCTACCGATTTCTAAATGTTCTGTTGTGTGAAATACGTGTTCGTGAATATGTTTATGCCGTTCTGGTGTTCGTCATTGTGAAATAAATAATTGAAAAATGCGAAAAAGACTGTTCATTTGAACTCTTGAAAAGAATACGCATAAATCGGACCTTAGGCTTAAGGCCACAGACGCCAGCCTGGACTCCATACACGGCGGATCTTTAGTGCAGACAGGTATCGAACCTGGAACTCTCCGTCTCTGAAATAGAGACCTTATCACTACGCCACCGCGGTCTATTTTTATGCTGGAATGTGGCATGCTTGCATTTTCCACCAAGTCCAGAATATAATAATAGGAACGTGGAGATTGGTGCTACTCAGATTATATCGAATAAAAGGGGGAAAATATCTGTTTAATGGAATGCAATATTGGTAGCAATCTGCTACTTCAGGGTTTTAACCCTTTAACAGTGTATTTTTTTGGAATATCTTATTAGATGAACACACACACACACATTCTGTTTTGGCGATGCGCAATTACATGTCCATAGAATACTTGAGGTGTTAATGGATTGCCGGTAATTTTTGTATCTAGATATAACGTTCATGAATGACTTAATTTTAACTTATAAGTTTAAAAATGATATAATTTGACACACAAGTGGAACTCGAGCAAAATTGTTATGGAGTTAAAGGGGCTTAAGAAGCTAGCCGAACGAGGTGAATGAATTGCAATTATCATAATAAAATAATTTAAACATAGAATAGAAAGGCGGGAAAAAGATTTATCACATATAACGTTACCGTTAATATATAAAATTCGTTATTTCTTAAAATGCCCAATTGTTTCGTGGGGGAAAAAACGGATGAAACCTGTTAAAAAATATAATACACTAGTGTTCTATGATGAAGCTATTTAAGTTCATAAAATAACAACTTTCAGCCCATTAAAGCGTAATATAATAAGCATGAAGAAAATACGCCCTTGACCTACGAATTTATTTAACTTCCCAACTATATGGCACATCCTATTGAGGACAGTTAGTTATTTCTTTCCATACAAGAAGTAAAGGAAATCTGATATACTACCGTGTCCAAGTGATTTCAGACTTTATAATTAAGTAGCAGAACGCGCACAGCGTTGCCCGTGGCATAATGACTTGAATAAAATAAAAAAAAAGCCCAAAGTTTTGAAAACGAAATCAAAACATTATATATTATTGATTTCATCCTCTATGTTTAGTGAAAGTACACGCAGGAACTTAAGCGAGATGAATAACATGTTCTTTTAACTAAAGATATCGGCATATACGCTCGACTATCAAAAAGTATAAATCAAATGATTCTTGGATCAGTAAAATGAAGTAATTAAGATTAGCTGACGCAATAAAATGAGCGAGAGTATGACGTGACTTTCGCTTGGTACCGCCAGCCAATCGGATAGTAGAAATGCATTCTGGGAACTGAGAGTAACTTTGGGTCGGTCGAAAGCTTAGTCGATTCGGATATGCTAGAGAAAATGTTTCGAACTGACCAATAAAAAAATTTAAAGAAAATCGGAGAAAAAAGATATTTTAACTATTCTTGTTTTAAAACAGGGATAAATATTCCGGTTTATACCTACAAAAAATTGAAAATGATAGCGTTATTAGAACGTCAGGTGCAAGAAAATAAGAATTGAAAGTTAAAAATATAAAGGAAAAGTGACTATTATTTAAAAATTTCTCAAAACTCAGTAAATTATGTTGGAAATTCAAAAAAAACTTCATTAGAACGAAAATTGTTTGTTCTATTAGAGAGTGCATTGATTTTTTTCAGCTGTCAGTAGAAAAGATACTACAGCCCTAAACGTGCCAAAAATGACCCAAAACAACACAAAACATTAAATAAAAAAATTTCTAGATTAAATTTTAAAATTCTGGCTTCGAGATGCATTGAGTCGCCATTACGAGTAACTGTGTGCCAAATTTCATGGCAGTAAGTGCGATATATTCGTCTGGACATCGCACGCACACACTCACACATTGCCCTTTATAAGTATAGATTGTGAATTTCACTTAATTACAGATTTCAAAGTCAAAATTCCTATAGTTCGATGCACGAGTCAAGCCCTTTGCATTTTACATGACGTTCTAAATTAAAACAAGAGTTGGAATTAAATTAATTAATTTTCTTACGTTAAAGAACAAAATATTTAAAATATTAAATTGACTTCAACGATGAGTTCTTTAAAAGATACGAACAAAAAAGATGCAATGACTTAAAGATTGGAAGGTTTTCTAAGCACAATGTGAAAAAAGAATAGTTTTTTCCTAACCCGTGAAATGAATTGCGTTTTTATTATTCTGTAACGCAAGGCATCAGTTGTTTCATGCAATAAATAGATCATTTGTGGAATTATAAATTAATTATACTCTTTAACCGACTTCATCCATTATTTCGAGAGAGATCTTATTTTATGAAATAACTGCATCAGGAGCTTTAACGACAACATTTATGTTATCACGTATGCGACGGTATTTCTTGAATTCGTCAAATTCATGAATTTGATCAAAGAAAGTATATATATATATAAAATGTTGATAGTTCTCAGTGGCGAATCCATGATTTTGGTCTGGAGGGGGCTGATGTCGTACAAATGTTGTATCGTCTTATGCATGTAAAATCACTTTGGTCACCCGACACAAATTATGAAGGACACCTACAATACTATTGATAATTTCAGAAAAACACAATAAAATAACTAGCCAAAAAATGTTTCCGATCGTGTTAACGCTACAAGTACAAGTGAAATTACTACAAAAGCGGGAAAAATTTTGAGCCTGTACAGCCAGAAAGCAATGTTGCCACAGATTTTTTTAAAGGAGATCAGGAATAAACTGTTGCAGTGATTTTTTTAAAAAATAAGAATTTTGGTTTAGCTCTGGGGGAGGCTGCAGCCCCATAGCACAACCCCTGGATTCCCCACTGATAGTTCTGAAGATTCAGTTCAAACAGATTCAAATCAGAATGGCGTATATTTTAGAAGACGCGTCTAGAAAGTAAATCCACGCCCACAGTCAGTCGATAGCGAAAAAAACATCCATGGCATTTAGACTAAATCTATTCATCATAATCGGGAATCGGTTCGTGAAAACTCTTAATCCACCATGACTAACGAGTATTTCGAAAGAAGGGTCAAGTAAAAACGCTCAATCGGGCTAAAGACGTGATAAACTATGAGATATCCATTTCTCGCCTTTAAAATATAAACCAACAGTCTTCTGAAGATATTTGTTTTTGCCTTATTATATGGTGAACATAAATGTAGAATCTTATTAGGAGTTTAAACTATGGAAATTCTTGTGACAACCTAATTATTTTTCTTTCCAAGAGTAAAACTTTAACAAATTTTGTTAGTCCGTTATGTTTTTGCCAACAAAAAACTCATTCTACGCATGGTATTTCTTGATCTACAAGGATTGTTTTTAATTACGTTGAATGTTTTATAGTTACATAGGTCTACCTTTGAATTTATCGTTGGAAAAGTTGTCCACATCCTCAATATGGTGTGCCTCAAACATATACACAAATTAAATAACTATTATATACACAATAACATACGAAGTTTCATAATGCGCCCACCAGTTACATGGTGAGTTAAGGAATGACATGAGATCATGGAGCAAGGTGGCTGAGTAATATGGATCGGAGCAATGCGCTGAGTCAATATGGATCATGTAAGCAAGTGCGAGTAATATGGACGAAGCAGGAGGTCTCAAGTTTTAGAACCAGCCCAGATGTGTGAGGACGACACCTGAGCTTAACGAGTGACGTTCAGACTGGACCCTATACACGGAGGTGAGTGGGAGTCCAATATGCAACCTAGATTTCTGAAACCTGGACTCTCCTTGGAATTAGATAATTCTATAATATGGACACATACGAAGTAAATCGTCCACTAGCAAAGGTATGGCTTTGAGTAATATGGATCGGAGCAAGGTTTTGGTTTCTATCCTGCAGCTATGCTCTTAACCAGCAATGGCGGCGACTCGGGGGATGGTCACGCCCCTTTTTGCAGAAAAAAATAAACTTTTATTACAATTTTAGCTTCATAAAGCTAGTAATTATAAAAAAACAAGAGTGTCTGGAAAAGCAAGCTAGTTTTGTGACCAAATTTTTAAATTTTATTGTCTAACGCCTATACACCGGCTTACTTTTAGGTGTCCATGTCCTCCACCCACTTTTGCCCCTAATCGCCACCACTATTAAGCAGAATTGTTCAGAAACTGGTAGACCTATGTGCGCTTTATCAACGAATTACTCACTGCGGTCGGGCTACCTTCTGGGGGTTTTCCTCCAAGCAAAACACAAATTCAACTTTCCTTGAAAGGCCTCCAGAAATAAAACCTACCTTCACATGCAGGAGCTAATTCAAACTTCTACCTCAGGTGACACCTAGGTACTGCAAGATCGCCTAGACCAACAGAAGATACCAGACCTAGGCACCAGGATTTAGATAGATATACTAGACCTAGTAGGATTACTGTCACCATTACCAGTTTCATAACTCAAATTAACTAACACAAATGTAAAGTTTTGTCAGTTATAGGAAGTTTCATATTCCTGATTTCTAATAACCGGTAAGATTCTGCATTTGTATTTTATTAAGAGAAAGAGATGAAAATCGAGTTCATATTATCGATTCGATCACACGGTTCATTCAGAATGTCTTCTATTTTGAAGACCATAAATCTCAAATTATAACTAAAAATCCTTCAATCAACAAAAGACTTTTTGAACAAGGACACATTATTCCTACAGATAATAGAATTTGCTTATCGGTTTTAAAGCAAAAAAAGCAACGCTCAGATTTTAAAGCAAAAAAAAGAAGTTTTCCAAATATTACCGAAATTTAAAAAAATGTTTAAAGCGGAATGGAAAAAATGTATCTAAAACTAAGCATTTCTCTGAAAATGCATGTTCTAAGATAACCTTAAAAATAAGAGCCTATATATTTTTTTCCAAGAAATTATGCAGCATGCATTCCGTTATATTAACAGTCGCAAACATAAACAAAGACTTCTGTCGCCTCCAACAAAACCCTGTTTGGAAAAGGAAAGCAAAATCATTAATAATTCTCATCTTTCGAACAGACCCATTAGCGAGAAATGCAATTAATTTCTACTATCAAATACAGCAATTTAAAAAAAAATCCCACAAAATTCACTTGAGTCTGAAAATTAATGGAATTCAATGAATTTCATTAATTCATTTCCAGAAAAAAGTTTATCAAAAAAGTTATTACTTTTCAATTACTTCTCCGTCGATTTCCGTTGCTGTTTATTTTGATCGTCAATCATGAAAACATGATACCATTAAATTCTAAAGACACATTCGAGGTTGTGTCAATGAGATAAATTGCACTTCAAACTCAGGCAATTTTATGTGACAGAATTACGTTCAGATGTTCGACGAGAAACCTGTTCCTTCGCAATTTCTCACAGTTGTGGAATGTTCTGCGTCTTGCCGGTGGCAACGGCAGAGGCCAGAACGAAGAACACACACGCTCTTCGGCGGGAAGTTTTCCATGATCCAGGTTGGATGCCAACCACGTTATTACTGGCGTGCATAAACACGGAATTCTTTTTCGGGGACGTTTTCGACGTGGGTGCAGAACAGGTGGTACAGGATGTGGAAACCACACGATGATGATGCTCATTCCAGGAAGGTGATATAATAAATTCCTGTTGAGCCTGAAATTCTGATGGGAAAAAATTACAGATGATAACTATTCACCTATAAAATTCAAACAAGTCCCTTCAAAATTGCTACCACTTCTGAAGAAAGAAATTTTAATTCAGAAAGCTCTTTATTGAACAGATGGATCTTGTTTTAAGGAAATTCAAATTTAAGAATTCATCCATACGTAATGTTTTACAAGTAGCTTCACAGAAATTAACCCTTTCACATTCCCGTCTGCAAACTTTCAATTTTACGAACTTATTTCGTATGGGTTAGAAAATTTCAGAATCTACTGTACATGCAATTAGAATACACTTGAATCTTTAGGTTATCAGTTGATGAAAACGTAAAACTACCTATCAAAACTGGAACTCTGCCGGGGAAACCCGAAAGTACTCACCCCCTTTCTCATTCAAGATCTTGCGACCAGTGGCATAGCGGGGGGAACTGGCATCCCGGACATATGGATTTAAGCCCCCCCCCCTAGCTGTCATCAGTGGCTAAGCAAGTGTAAACAGCGACCAGGTCATGGTATTAATTTGTCAACCCCTCTTCCTATTTGGCTTTTAAAAAGTGACAGACGTACTAACGTTTCGCCTCCGTGCCGCCCCTGAAAAGGGCATCTGTACCCCCCTTACCCCTTCCGTCGCTACACCACTGCTTGTGACCATCCATAAGGTTACTTATTCCCGTTTTCCCACATCTCTACTAATAATAAAGAAGAATGTGTGTGTCTGTGTGTTGGTCCCTCTACAGGGCAGACCGCTGGACCTAGAGCTACGAAATTTGATGCAAACATACTTTGGAGGGTGGCCATGTGTAATACCTCGGAGCCCTTTTTTCTAAAATTTTAATTAGAAATTAAGCAAAATTTCGCCGTTTTTCCTTAATAGCTTTGGAACATATTACAGCAAAAAAATTATTTTTACACCATCTGAAAGTTCAAAAACTTACCTTTCCAATGATATCGATTAAGTTACCGTACAATGTTTTCTCGAATTTTAATAAATTTTTAAAAAGATTTTTTGGCATAATTTACAACAATACTTTTCATTGTCGCAAGGCAACTCAAACCGTTTTGATTCTTTAAACAAATATTTAATTGCGTATTTCTCTTTCATTATTGAAAGTTGAGGTAATATTCTAATACATTTTGCTATCATATTTTATTTCATCAAAATTTTTTGGAGTCTACAAACCAAGCTCTAAGATATTACGTTTATTGAGAAATATATTCAGCAAGCTGAATGATCATGGTTGCTATGTTTTCATTCTTTTTTCAGTACGTTTTTATAGCTAACATGCCGCTGGCCATAAAATGTACTGCGCCCTTTTAATGTTGAAATCGAATGCATATTTTGTAACAAGAATAAGAAAGGAAAGATGGCACCAGCAACATGCAATTAGATGTTACATTACATAGTCAGTTACTTGACTCCATTAGGGACATTTATGTAGATAATGAACAGAACAGGTGCAAGGCCACTAAAAGAACATGGGTTAAATATCTACCACAATCTGAAGTTTAAAAGTACGTCGTTAAAGGAACCATGAATATAAAATAATGCAAGATCCAATTGAAATCATATTCAAGGCGAACAAGCTGTCGCCGAAGGCTGCTAGTTAGCAATAAATCTAGTATATATAGAGGTTGATACAACAGCAAAAGGCACCAAAACTATTAAAAGGGTGATTAATCAAATGCGGGTAGTGTAAATGTAATGGCTTATTGGTGCAACATATATACAGGACCATCATTGATGTTACAACATCTACTGGCAAAGCATCTATCTGTATCAGTCACCCGTAAAGAAAAAAATTATTTGTACCGCATCTGCACCGCCCATAAGAAAAAGGTTAACTGAGAATGCATGAAATGTAGATCAATAAAAGTTTTTTTAGAAATCAGATCTTACGAAAGTTATTTCTTAAATGAAAAATTCGAATTGAAAACTATGAATTTTTTTTCTGACAGCCCACAGCTTTGCCACTTTTTCACACAACAGTGCTTTCCCGTAACCACCAATCTTCGTAGCTCCTTGTTGACACCACTGCTGCTCTCAATTATAGTTGATATAATAGTAAATGAAGCACATATCCTTGAATGAAACATTCATATTGCAAAATGTACAGACGATTTCTTTTGAAAAAAAAGAATCCAGGATTGCAAATCATCTTGACTTTATTTCCACTCGGCAACATCTTTTACTAGGCAGCTTGCATAAGAGATAATATAATACATAAAATAACTTTCAGCATCTGCCCATGACTATTCTGTACTTGAGAACTACGAAAATAAGTCACATTGTGCCAACTTTTCAGAAACTGAGTAAATGAAAAGAATTTACTTCTTATCTATGAGTATTTCTTTCTTGTAAAGCTAGTAATTACAAAAGGAGAATTGTTAACAGACTTGGGTTGTTACGGCTTGATGCAAAATCAGATTCGACATGCCAAACTGTAATAGCCTGAAAATCGTCATTTGTGGATTCAATATCGTCTGGTTCTGAAGTACAGCAGCGCATATGCCTTGCTTACCTGTAGACAGAAATAATGGAAATTCCCAGTTTGATTTGGTATTGTAAAAATGGCTCGGAATGAAGACCAAATTGGCGAGAGCTTTGACAAAAACCATCCCAAACAAATTATTTAAATTATATATTGTTAATGGTCATTGTTCACGTGTTCATTGACGCAACTGCTCATAACATCTGACCAAACAGGTCACAAACACTTCTGTAAATTGACTAATTTTACTGAAAAATGCAACTTCTATTTATAGGCTATCATACTTAGTTAATGGTACAATTTTGTTCGCACACTTTGGTGTGGTAAGCACCCATTTACAAATAGTTCATGCGGCTATAGTCATTACATCACTGCTGCTTCATTAAGCATGGTGGTTTTCCATGGTTCATTAACCATTCTATAAATGGAGCATTTTTATTTGGAACCTTCAGAAAACTTCTAGTGATAAATTACTATGCCTTCCTTATAGCGCCATTTTTCTGATATGGCAGCACTCGTTACAGCCAGTAACAACTTCCTTGGTGACAATTTCAGTTACCAAAAAAAGCAAAGTGCTCCTTACATGAAACATTCATATTGAGAAACTGCAATTAAATTTTGCGGAAAAGTTCCCGTAATTTACCTCCGGGTCCATTTTGATGGTACTTTTTGGTGTGGTCAGCACTCATTTCAGCTCATGGCTATAATTTCTATGACCCGAGATATGCACCAACGGTCATCGCCTCCAACGTCATTTTTTTAAATCAAAACTCATGAACCTCAGTCCAGCACAGAAACGTAATCACTCATTACTTCCTATATATATACAACACGACCTGTAATACTGTGGCACAATTAAAGCACTGTCGAAGTTCCTGATTACCCTATCACGGGCAAACCGGAAAAGGCACGAAACGGTTTATAAACGACCTTCATCATGCGAAAGGAAGGTCATTGTTCCTGGCGTAACACTTCCCATTATTGTACACCCTAAAGTGTTCCGAGTGCTTTAATCACAATGAGAAATGTTTGAATATCGCCGCTCGATCTGGAACGTGACTCTTCTCACAGGCACGGTTGCAGTTAGCTTTAGGCGAGGAGTTACTTAAATTTGGTTCTCATTATATATGCACGTATGTATACTGAAGCTACGAATCGTATTTTTTATAGCATTAAAAGAGCTGAGAAAGGGCCGCCAGGTAAAAAAATTGGAAATCCCAAAATTTTAAATGCAAACTTGAAATCTGTTTTTTAACTTTCGTTACATTTTTTTTTAAATTTTCTTATAATGCACACGTGGCCAAGAAATTTGCCCGAGAGGTTTGGGTGCTTTCTTTAAGAGATTGGCCATCATGCGAAGAAACGTAACTAACCATAGAATTCAGAAGTGCAAAACTAATTCACGAACTGAAGCATGAAAATGGCGTTTTACTCTTTTCCTTTTACGACCGTAGCTTCACTAGTTCGTTTACAATTATTTCTTGGAACTCGTTCTAAAATAAGTATTGTTGATAGCTATATAAGCGAACAAAGAACACTGAAATTTATAATTATGGGGAAATAGATTTAACAATCAGATATAATCATAAGCAAATTCATTCAATAAGATTCTTTTCTAAAGCTTTTAAATGTAATTCTGATATTATCATTACGATATATAATTTTTTATTTTATCATTAACCATACGCATCCTAACATACAGAACACTTTGTTGATCCTTTTTTAAAATATGAAGAAATTTCTAAAATAATCTAGTTGCGATTCATTTTTTATGTTTAAAATTCTATCTTTGTACCTTTCATTGAATTTTCGGAGTTCGACGAATTAAACTGAAATTAATTTCTGTTAGAATACCTCTCTATATTATTTAATTATATTCATATCGAATTTTCTTATATAAAAATTCATGCATTTTATTAATAAAAAAGACAAACGGTTTTCTTACTTTCCATCATTTCCATGTAAAAATAATCAAATACCGAAAAAGAATGTGTTGTCATCTAGCACAAACCAAGTTTAACATTGTTTGTATAATGATAAAAACAGAAAAATACAGAAGGTGTTTCATGTATTATTTCTTTGTAATTACCTTTCTGTAAAGTGCCGATCCTCCATCGCTATAATTTCATCTCAAACTATTTCTTGAGAATTAAAGCCAATTCATTTCATATAGTTAAAAAAATAGTTTGGTTTTTCAATGACCCAGGTAAAATTAACAACTCAAAAAATTACTCGAGTTTCATACATTTTTAAAAAACAGTAAGCTCCTTTACCTATAATAAAACAGCAACAACTCTAAACTAGCTTATATAGCTTACGAGTTTCAAATTAGAATGACGTGAACTGAAAATTTCAGAGCAAAAAACTTTTAAACTTAAAATTTCTAGTTGTTGCCTTTTTGAATTGGTCCGTTGATAAATACTTTTATTTAAAAATATTATTATTATTATTAATTTTATTTATTATTTCCTGATGAACAGTAAACGAACATATGACAAAATCCCAACCAAACATTTATGCTACGACTCATAAACGCAGGAACTTCCGCAGACATCGTCAAGGAATCATCATATAACCTACCTAACCTAACAAGGGTCATATACGAAACCGTTACCTCTGGAACAAAAAGACTCGTATTTCGCCTTCACGGTTAAAGTGAAACGAGTGTAGGTCGAATGGTGGAAAATTAAATACCATCTGCTCCATGTTACATCTCAACTCAGCCATTCAGAGAACTCTCACTGCTTGAGAAGAAACAGAACGAGACAAATCATAGTATAAAAAAAAGGAAAACTGATCCATTTCTTTCTATTCGATAATTAAATGAATTAGATAATTATCGAATAGCTTTTATCGGTTGGTTGGAAATCGGATGCAAGAATGATTTTTTTATATATAAAAGAAAATAATCGTCTGCACTGGAACGTTCTTATAAAATAACAAAAGGAAAAGAATGGTAAGCAATTCCGAATGCGAATGAGAAAGTAAGCTTTAATTTATGTTTGCATTTGTAGAAAGAAAACAGAAGTGTTAATACATATTGGAAATTGGTGTTTGACATGCATTCACGAAAGCGAAGCGATGCAATGCCTCTCTATTAAATAGAAAAAAAAATAATAAGATTTTCGTGAATAAAAAAGCTTTAAGAAATTAAATCATAAAAAATTCTTTCTACATTTTTCATGTCCTAGGTGAATACCATCAGGAAAACTTGTTATATTGCGTAGGTATAGCGTTTGATTAAGACTATCAGGTACAATAAGCGATTAATATGTTTTACACCTAACATATTGAATTTTTAAAGCACACATCCAAAACTATTAGAAAAATTGTATTGAACGACTATACTTTTTCATAAAAATCTTATCGATTATGAAATTAGGCGTGAAACAGCTCAAGTAATATTTGGAATTATCAATTTTTAGCACAACTATTTCTCAAATGTCTTTTGGTCAAAGTATAAAAAAGTTTCATAAACACCTGCATTTAAATGAACCACGAAAAAAGGGTATTCTATATACAAATTCATAAATAGGAAGAAAAAAATACTATCTCCCTTCGAATAACGGAGTAAATTCACGTGACGTCACAATCACATTAAAAACGTAAGTGCACGTCATCTAAGCGTGCAAGTAAATGTCACATTATACGAAACAGTGCGCATGAGCAAGTCATTAGCACTGTAAACACAGCGTAAGATGTTAATATTTTGCGCAAATTTTTACAGTAGGCGGAATCACTATTTTGTTCAGCTTTGGCTGTTATAATGAAAGAGATAGACGACGAAAAGGTTTGTCGGAATAACAGATTCGAATATCAGAAATTTCGAAGGGAAGCTTTAAGGCTTGCATCAGTCATATTGTGTACCGACTACCTTCAGACGTAGAGGTTTGTCCAACACTTTAAAGCACATATTTATGTATTAATTTAAAAATATAATCTAATAAATAATTTAAATAAAATTAATAAAATATAATGCAAATTCTAAAAAGGTGAAAATAATTTATATTAGATTACCTTTAATAATGATAAAGAACATTAATTATGCAAAGAAAATTGAAAACGATATTCAATAAAATAAACTTTATGAACCAACAGCAACAAAAAAAGTCAATTAAAGTTTTAATGTAAGAAGTAGAATTATTTTACAGAAGAAAATATAGAGCAAAAAAATTATAAAACCAATTATTTCAAACAGCAGAAGAGTTGTTCTTAATGTTACCAGCAGCTAAGTCCGATGCACATTGACTTTCAAATTTAATTTGGAATTCGAGTCGCGCTTAGCGTGAGAGTGAATTGATTTCTTTTAAAAAGCATGGAAGAAACAATTGAAAAAAAATTCGGTATTTCAAGAACTTCCTACAGACCAAGGGATGACGCAACATTTTTCATCTTTTAAATCGTTCCACTCGCTGAAAATAAGAAAGCTTTATGGGAAAAAAATCATCTCAACACGCCGCATTCAAGGTCATAACTGTGCTTTGTTATGAACAGTAACCCAAGCATGAATAGAAATAAAATAAATAAAAATTAAGGTATGAAGCTTTTATTCAAAATGCACTTTAAATGAGAAAATACGTTTACACATTATAATTTCGTAAAAATGAACTCAAAAGTAAAAAATAATTTTTCTGATTACAATAAAATGCATGGTTCGAATAAAAGTATGGGCGCCTTATATAGCACCTTATATTTTGTTTATATTTCCTTAAACAAATGGAATATTCCTAGGAGGTAAAAGCGCCCACGCTTTTATTCGAACCATGCATTTTATTGTAATCAGAAAAATTATTTTTCACTTTTGCGTTCATTTTTTCGCATGAATAAAAGCTTATACTTTAATTTTTTTATTTATTTATTTATTTTCTACTTTTTAGTGACGGCTGACACGAATACACACGACATGCTAGGCATAGTAAACCAAATTCAATTACCGAATTCTCCAATATAAAACACATATTAAAATTATTATATACATATGTACAATTACATTTTTAAAATGATTTAATGACATTGACTTTCTGAAATATAAATCCGTAATATATCACATGACAACTTGCAATTATTATCAACAATGTAATAGAAAAAAAAGAGAATCGCGATCTACCCAACTTTCTCTTTTTGCTTTGAATGCGAAAAGTTTGGCTCACACGAAGTAAAAAAATATATATATATTTCTGGTTGTTGTCGAATGCTAATAGAAAGTAAACCCAAGACGCGTAGAAACACGACTACGTCATTCATCGGTGCAGCGCCGGGTGTTGTTACAACCCTAATGTAACGTGAGGTTACCACCTTCCAAACTTTATCTCCCAAATATAGGGCTAAAATTTTAATATCATTTTGTTAGGTTTAAAATAGGTATAAATTCCAAATGTTTTCGCATAATATTGTATCGCCTCCGGAAACCACCACTGTGCTAAATTTTAAAGCTATAGCTCGATTGGAAGTGGTTAAGAAATGGATCTCAAGATTTGAGGACAAGACACTTAAGTTTAATAAAAGCTTATAAAAAAATAATCTCAACGCACCGCATTCAAGGTCATAACTGTGCTTTGTTATGAACAGTAACCCAAGCATGAATTTAAAAAATCAAAAGATTTAAATCTGATGCGCCAAACGACGGTAGCCAAAAAGCCTTCCAGAAGAAAATAAGTGGGAGGATTCATGATAATAACATAAATGCTCAGATACACGCATAAAATGCCCAAGAAAATTCCTTTTTCATATTACAAGCAGGTGTAGGCAGATTTTCTGTTTCAGCGAGCACGAATTAGCAATGAAAATGCAAATCGAGTTATGCGAAATGCTTCTGTAAGAATGAAAACATTGTATAAATACTTGCACGATGTATTGGTTTGAAGTGCAATAGTAAGATTCATTTCGAAAGGAACTGGTGAAATTTTATGTAGTAAAAACAATGTGTAAAGAGTCCGAGTGAATGTTTTATGCTCCTTTATAAAAACTAGAGGTCGCCCAGCGGTCGAAATTCGACCGTAATTCATTAAATTTTTAAGTTTGAACGTTATTGAGGTTCTTTTGTCAAAGAGCATACCTCTATAATCATTGCATATAATTTTTTGAATTTTGTTCTATTACGTCAGCTGCGAGCGTGTACAAATACGTCATTATGCATTAATTTTCGAATTATTTGAAAAATACAAACGATAGGAAAAATGAGGTATAGCTTGGCTAAGTCATATTTAAAAAACAATAACGCTTTTTTTGACATTTCCTTGGGTTTTTTTATTGCTATACTGGCCAGGTTTAGCCAAGGCTACACAGTTAATTTGCCTATCTTTTTCAAATTATATAAAATTTAAATAAAAAATTGATACAAAAAATGAAATAAAGAATACGTGCTTCGTATTTTTTATATGTATTTTTTATTGAAACAAAAAAAAGGCGGTTAAAAAAATAAATATTGCCCGACTGTTGACACTTTTATGTGTTTGATATTCAGCATGAACGTAAACAATGAATATTTTATTTTATTTAATGTATTAGTAATACATACTATATATAAATTCCTTAGAGACAATGTATACCCTGTGCGACTGTTTGACCACAGATTAATATGTGCTTGACATTGACAGATTTAAATCATCCGCAATTTGTTTTTCACTCCGAAGGTTTTTTTTTTATAAATAATCTAAATAAACTCCCTCTTGGAGTGGATTTCACTGCGGGGAGATTAAATCAATTACAAATCATCCACTCCGCATTCACTTCAAATTCACTCCGCATTTACTCTGCTAATTTTTTACAGTGTATGAACATAAACGATGAATGTTTTATTTCATTTAATTTAATGTATTTGTAAGACATATTATGCATAAATTTTATCTTTCTGCACTCCTTTCTCCATATGAATTTAACTATGACGAATCTCACACTCCTCCGTGCGCGCAATGTGCTCAAAAAGGGGTACAAAGTTTTTTCTTCACGTATTAATATATAGATTTAAATTATTTGTAACTCAAAAAATTTGCTTTCGAATTTTGGTTGACCAGAATTAACAAACAGTGGCGGCTCGTATAATGCAATCTTGGGGTGTCGCAACTTTTAATCCTTCACTGTTCGTGATGCACATTTGTAGCACTTACATTTTGTGTCTTTTTTCATTAACTTTGAGTAGTTTTATATTTAATGAATAAACTTATCTATTAGAAGAGAAAAAAAATGTTATAAGTATTTTAACAAATTAATTTTAATAAAAATTTTAAACTCGAAATTTGTTAAACTGAAATTTTGAAAACGCTGTATTGCGGAAAATTTCTCATATGTATTTCATCACCATTTATATCTAACAATTATCGAAAAAATCCTTCGGATTGCAAGAAGTTTCATACAAATTTAATTACTATAAAAAAAGCTTTTTCAAGTAAATTTTTGTTTATCATTAATTTTCCTTCATTTTCTTACTTATTTTCAAATTTCAGCTCGCGAAAAAAATTTCCGCTGTGGTAAAATGTTTGAAACTGTTTCTAGCTCAACTGGTGCTGCCAAACTCGACAGTTCCCCTTCAGCTTAAAAACGTAACAGAGAAAGGAAGGGAAAGCCCGCGTTCTGCAACCACGCATGCGCGCAGGCGGAATTCGGTGCTGGAACGATCTTCAGTTCTCCCTTACTTTAAGTTACTTTCTCCTTTGCGCATCATCTTCGGGTAGTGAAAAATTAAGATAGGGAACTTCGTTTTCTATCTCAGTTTTTCCTAGCGGCTTATTTGAAGATCGAAAACTTTTAATGTAAGATTGCGTTGGATTGTTGATAGATTTTAATATTATATGCGAAATGAAATAAATTTTTACAATGGAAAACGTTGGGGGGGGGGGTGCTGCAGTAGCGCAGTCCCTATGCATAAGCCACCCCTGTTCACAAATAAAAAGATTTTGCAGTAAGTAGTATTGTGAGTTTGTATTATTAGATATTAAAACAAATTAAAGAAAATTAAAACTATGGTAGAGGTTAAAATACAATAAGATAAACAATAAACGAATTAAAAAGATCGAGGAAGAAGAAGAATCCGATGGATGATTTCTTCAGAGGCCACCAACCATCCAGATTCAAAATTGGAATAGGTTTTCTGTCCAGAAAAAACGACTTTAAGGTCAAATAATTTTTCACTAGCATAGCAAAAGAAATTTTGCTAACTTCTTCCACATCCTTTAAATACTGAAATATTTATATTTTGCAATAAAATATAAATATTATATATTTAATAAATTATACATTTTGTAATAAGAGCGTTTACCAGCATTGACTTATTAAATTATTATTTAGATTATTTTGGAATTTAACTTATTTATAAATGGGAATCATAATTATCGAAACCGGAAAGTTCATATTACACTTTTCATTAAAATTTTTATTCTAGAACTTTAAATAAAACTTGTTTTAATCCAAAATTTTACGTTAAAATGCGATTTTTGCTAACGTTTCTCAAATAAAAATTAAACTTTTATTAAAATAATGATTTTTATCTCACAAGAAAAATGTTATAAAGTTTATAATGCATTTCAGGAAACTAACTTTTCAAGGCCCGTTTTAAGTAAAGCAACTTTTCTACGGTAGAATATACTAACTTATATATACCTTTCTCCAGCGCTCGTATTCAACATTTTAACCCCTTAACTGGTATGGTCTTCCAACTATTTAATTAGATTACACCTTCTTATTTTGGGAATGCGTTGTCATTTTAGTTCAACTGAGAACGTAAAGGACATTTGAAATGTTTACGGATTCCACGTATTTTTTTGTATTGAATTATAACGTTTGTGAATGACTTTATTTTAGTTTAAAATTATCATAATTCGATGCTTGTAAGGGACAGACTTCTCTTCGGAGGATTCTGGCCAACATCTTGCAATTTAGGTGCAAAGACTTTATACGAAGGCTAATCCTTCTAGCTCGTTGCATTTTTGAGTTATCGTGTTCACAGACAGAACACCACTTCATGCCCCTGCGGACTATAACCTTTTGGTTATTTAAACAGTGTGGCGGACATGAAGTGGAAGAGACATCGGAAGACGCGCCTTAACTGTCTAGCAAATAATGGCGAAGGCAGAGAGATGGAAAAGGTTACAAAAATACAAATCTAAAAATCTGGGATAATATACAAGAAACTAAGGGGAGTATCATATAAAACCATATGCAAACAAAAACTGTAAAAAGGAAAGAAATATGAGTATGAAGTGTACAATATCAACAAACAAGAGAGGAAAAAATACTAATTAAGTAAAGAAATCCACAAAAACAAACTAAAATGCGAGTGTTAAAGCACATGTATGTCTGTTCTGTTGATTGCTCTTTTCTTCATAAAGTGGAAGTTCTTCTGTGTGGAAGCGGATAATAGTTCAGGTACGCTGTCACTTCGACGAAGAGGGCGCAAAAAATTCCCAATGTCGGCTTGCAGGAATCGAAAAGGCTTGAAATGAAAGATGATCATGGATTCATTCGGAGAAGCTCTTGAAAATCATTAAGATGGTGAAGCAATCGTTGAATTTTAAGACGGGAGCCTTTGTTGGAAGCGACGTTGCGGAACCAGATTAGCTCTATGTGGATATGTGGCTGTGCCGGTTTAGTCATGTGGAAGGATGCAGTCAGAATGCACTCTTTATTCCCAAAAAAAACTTTTTCGGACTCGCGAAAGTCTAAAACTTGGAGACTAATCAAAATCGCGAGTTCAAATTTTTCTAACAATTACAATAGTTTCTCTTTCTATACTCCGTATACGATAAAGTAAAAACATGGAAACTTTCTTTAAATAAGCTAAATTTTGAATTCCAATAAACCAAAAAGTTGTTTTTAAGAAACTCAGATTCAGTACCGTAATCTTGACTGATATAAAGGTATATAAACGTGGATAATATACATAGGTCAGTCAAAAAGTTAGTGCACTCCTTCGTAAAAAATCTTGGTAACAGAATAATTTGTTGAAACTTTGTGGCAACACTGCAGATATTTATCTGCAGCACGTAACGGCTTGGACGGGGCAGTTTTAGTTTGCCTGCTAATAAGTCGTGATCGTCTCAGCAGCTACAGGTAGCGTCCAAATTTGTAATGTGTAGAATGATTCGTTTTTTGTGGGCAAAAAGGTGAAACTTCACTTAAGTTTATTCGTCTATAGTACGAAGTGTTTGTGAAAACGCAATATCGCGTCAAGATGTCACAAAGTGATGAAACATCCTCGAGAACGGATGTATCGATGTTGATTATCGTTACCGCAAGGGAAGACCAACTTTGACAAATGCCGAGATCGTTGCTCGCATGAATGAGCCCATTCTTGGTAAGAGAGGCGTAAAAGTAGACGAAATCGTAAATGAAATCCACACTTCCATGCGAAATATCCATAAGATTATTGTCGAGTATCTTGAATCCCGTAAAGTTTGTGATTAACCCGACGATTACTGGACGTTGGACGAGTTGGTTTGGTTTGACTTTCCCTGGCACCAGATCCTCGAATGGGATAATCTACGCCGAAAACCAAGAATCGGACGTTGGACGGGAATACTTCGCAGGAAACATGGGAAAACATGCCACGCCTTGACAAATGTTTAAATAAAGGAAGCGAATATGTCTAAAAGTAGCTTTTGTATGGAACTTTAGTGTTCATATACCATTGTTGTAAAATTGCGATTCCGTTTTGTTTTCTTAAGAAGTGCAACTAACTTTTTGACTGACCCCTCGTACCATCAAGTTTCAGCGCGCGTTTATAAATAATTCAGTTTGTAATAAAGCAATACACTTCATATTATCTGAACTTATTGTCCACTACAACGCCGCTCTGAAAGTATTCAAACCTGACGAATTTGTTCCAGTATTTCCTCAAAATTCCATTGCTTTTTCTGCGGTTTTTCCAAGAAGAAAGGAAGAGAGAAGATTAACTGTTTCTAAGCTCTAAGAAAACACAATTATTGCGCAGCAATATGATCTCCCCTTTCTTTCCTAGAACGAAATTATTTTTCAGAAGATTTAGTCTCTTTCGAGAGAGTGGAAAACTTGTTAACTTCAGAATTTCAACAAAAGGATATAAAAAACATAGTTTTAGTCGCAAAAATACTTGCAATTGTGCAGCCTTAAGCTGCATTTTCTTTGAAGTTTATAATACGAATGAATTGATTTCGACGCAATTAAAATTATTAATTCCATATTATTTATCTTAATTGCAAACTAATCCAAGGGCCACCTCGAGTATGAAGTTAAAAAGTTGGCAGTTTAGTGATAGATTCTCAGTTCAGAAAGAGGGATCTGGTCAAAGGATACTGTCGAAAATGAGGTCAAATAACTGATAGTTTGGGACTCTCTGCTTAGGGGCTCACTTTAGTAGCAAGAAAATGAGCCTCATAGTAAAAGGGTCCATTTAAGCATTATGTAAATGAGTCTCCTAGTAAAGAGGGTCCATTTTAGTAATAAGTAGATGAGTTTCATCGTAATGCGGCTTATTTTAATAACAGTAGAGGAGCTTCATCATAACGGGGCTCATTTTAGCAACAGGTGAATAAGTCTCATCATAATGGGATCCATTTTTCGGGAGAGCAAAGGTCAGGGTTTGATTTAATGATAAGCTAATCTTCATAATAATGGCCAGGTATGCAAATACCTGGGTCAAATGCTTTCGAGCAATTTCGAATAATCTCTTTAGAGCCGGGAATTTTTATAGACAAGAGTTTTGTTCGGCAACCCCCTTCAAATATACAACATTTAGTGAGAGACAATTGTAACAAGGAATGTACTGAATTGCGTTCAAACAATTTACCTAAAGGGAAAAACAAAAATCGAAATTCAGGAACTTTGATTTCCACGAATTAGAGATTAAGTCACGTGACTTAAGATTGCAAGAACCCGAGTCTTTCAAAAGGCGCCCTGATGAATAACTGCGAATGCCATCTAACGTCTAACTCCATGTTTTCGCACACTGTGCTGTAACGCTACGTCCTTTTTTCTCCTGCAAGATGAGCTATGGCTTCCAAAATTCAATAGGCTCTGCTCACTTGACGTTCATCATAGAAGCAAATTTCGACTCTACAATGCATAAATGGGGTAAATTCATATGACGTCATAGCCACATGAAATCGTAAAATTTCATTAAAATCTAACGACATGTTACCTCAAGTTCCGATAAAATTTGCACTCAGTTCAAAAATTAAATTGGTACGGCGGTCACGTGAGCAGAAATTGACTCCACTGGGTGAAAGAAATGCAAAAAGAATGGAGGCAATTCGGGTGATGTCACAATTACATAATAAAGGTAACTGCGCATGCCATCTTAAGCCTGCCATTCACTTAAAGTTTAGCCATGCCATTTGTTCCAAGCTCGGTTTTTTTCACCCATTTTAATCCAAAAATACAGGCACGCCATTCATTTGTATTTAAAGGACGCTAACTCTGAACGAAGGTAGGGGGAGCGATCTTCTTTCTCTCTCTACAGCTGCTTGTCAATCGCTCTTCGATTTTAAACAGTCAGCAGAGTTTAATTTATGCTACCCTCAAAGCGCGGCTTCAATCTATGCAAGGCATCGTTCTTTTCGCTAGCCTCTTTCAGGGTCCCTCTGATTTTTCGTTCAGATTTCAGTTCAGACGGAATTCCAACCACCGCAAGCCATTTGGCTGATTTCCATAGATTTTTATGGCTTTTTCCTTCT
>BGPR01000420.1:565590-576312 GCA_013235015.1 Araneus ventricosus
AAAAATATGAATAAAATGAAACGTTAAATAGCAAAAATATGAATATTGAATGATTAAAGTTGTGTCTCGAATTTGACGTGTATCACGCGAACAAAAATATGAATAAAATGAAACGGTAAATAGCAAAAATATGAATAAAATGAAACGTTAAATAGCAAAAATATGAATATTGAATGAATAAAGTTGTGCCTCGAATTTGACGTGTATCACGTGAGCAAAAATATGAATAAAATGAAACGTTAAATAGCAAAAATATGAATATTGAATGATTTTCTCTTAATATTCCATTTCATGCTCTGCTATTGATTTTGTCACCTCAAGATAGAAACACGTTTCAATTTTATTTACATTTCGCACCTTCTTTCTGCAGTTGTTGAAAAGTTGAACAGCTGCCTCTTTCGTAAGCGGTCAATCACGAGTTATGTAAAAATAAAAAGTCGCTCTGTCCGCGGTTCATTCATAGTCGGTTTCCAGTTCAATCACTGAAGGTTAAAGAAAATTAGAACAGATGTTATCGGTTGGGAAATTTCACTTTTCAATACTTTGTCGGACAAGTATCAAAACTTATTTGCAAAACAAGTTAATGCGTGATTAGAAATTTCAATCAAAACTTGAATTAGATAAGAAAGGTGAAAGACACCGTATAACATATGATTTACGTAAATTTATTTAAAATTATAGCTGTTAAACATTTTACACATTTCTAAAATTAAATTCTTTAATTTAATGAATTAATGTTTCATTCTTTTTTAAGAATTATTCACTCTCAAGTATTAAAAATCTTATTGGGAAATTAAGTATTTGATTTTATATCTTGAACACTAAACGTACCGACCCTTAATAAACATCCGCATCCGAACCGTTCTGAGATTAAAACCAGCGGGAGTGTTCTCCCCTAAACATTCTCGTATACTTCTCGAAAAAGGTGTTTGGGGGGGGGGGGGCCCCGCGTGGATAAAAAAATTCGAACCTATAGTAACCCAGGATCCAATGACTATCAGAAAATATTTAGGTAAAGAAACAAATTCAAAGAGATGCGTTCCGATTAAATGCGTACCGATTTCTAATTTTGCTGGTTCAAGGACAAAGTCGCATGATCCTTCAGCGTGCACAGATTGCTACCAGTACGCATGCGCATGAAGAATCGGATGAAAAAAACGCCAAGCAGGAGTCAATAAACATCGTGCACAGAAGATTGCAGATTCGTTGGAGATGCGATTATACAGACCGACAGACAGTCAACTTTTTGACGGATTTGGCCCAAAATTTTATACGGACCTACATTCATGACGATAAATCTGTGTACGAAATTTTATCCATCTAGCTTTTTAAGTTTTTGAGTTATAGCGTTCACATGACCGCGGACATACATACAGACAGACTTCCTGTTGATGGATTTTGTCCAAAATTTGATAGAAACCTACAAATTATGTTTAAAGGCTACATACCAAATTTCATCCCTTTATTTCTAATAGTTTTCGAGTTATCGTGTTCACAGACACACAGACAGACATAATTCCAAAATTGTGTTTTTCGGACTCAGGGAGGTCTGAAACGTGGAGATTCGTCAAAATCTCGAGTTCGAATGTTTTGACGATTACAATACTTTCTCTTTGTATACTTCGTATACGAGAAAGTAAAAAGCTGTATTTTACCTGACTGAACGTAAAAAATGAATATTTTCTTACGAAAATCAGCAAAGTAACTTTAATGTAATAAATCAACAAAAATGTTGTCCATTTCTATAAAGTTATCGTCTTCACGGAGAGACGAAAGTCGTTGCCCTTGCTTTTGCCATCCATTGTTGACGACGACGAGGCAGCCCCACCACCACTACACACACATTTTGCGAGAAAAATTATATTTTTATTTCACCACACATTTTATCTACTTAAAACCAATAATTGCAATATATATATATATATATATAACGTATCCGAGGTTGTAGTCGTTTAAAATAAACAGGCCGAGTAAATAACTACCTCTTATTTTATTATCAATAGGAGAGTGGTGGATATACGTGCATCTCCGTTTAGGTTACAAGTGAAAGTGAACAGCAAAATCCCTGTATTCTCTCGGATAACGGAATAACATATTGACACGTGATCAAAGTGAAGGGAATATTGGGTATTTTTAATAAGTTACGTAGGCGTTTCAGGGAAAAAGTCTGGTGCCAAAGAGACACCGTCATGATTTTCTGTGGGCACGTGAAAACGATTAAATATTCTTTTAATAATAAATATGCCAAAATGAGAGATTTAATATACCTCCAGCGCGGGGAAAAGAACGAAACTAGAGTTTTAGAAAAGTGATTTTGGAATACATTAAGATTTTAAAATATATAATATTAGAATTTGGAATAAAATTAAGTGAGATTATTACATATATATAGAGAAACTAATAGAACTCCATAGAAAGCTAGCTAATTTTGCAGCTAATTTTTTTTATTTTTAATCTAAATTTTGTTGTCTACTTCCATACTGAAGGGCACTTTTAGGTATCTCTAAATTTTTTCCACCCGATCACCGCCACTGATTGACGAATTTATACAAACTTCAAACATTTGTAACTGCACTCCAAGCATCTTTAATTTCTAACTGCGTCTCGTAAACACTATTTTTGCGTTTATTTTAAATTTTTACTAACAAAGGTTTGAAGAATCACATTGGGAGGGGGGCGAAAAATAAATACCAAGCCCCTGGTGCCATTTACCCTCGCTACACCACTGGTCTACTCAGTACTGAATCGCTTCTTAAAAAAAGGCATCTGGATCAATCCGCAAGGACTGCATATAAACGGCGATTGAAAATAGCATTGGACAGTTAATTAAAAGCATCTAGCAAACCATTTATAGGGCCACACAATAAGCCATATTTTTTGTAAAATTCTCAATTAAAGAAGGTAAATTTCTTTCTTAGCGACTTGAGGTATCCGACTGTGTTCGGAGATATTTTTTTGAAAAATAACTTATATATATTTTTTGTTATTTTTCAACTGCATGTGTTTTAAAACTATGAAAATATTGTAAAATTAGGCTTTCAAAATAAGTTTTTTTAAAAAAACCCTGAGAAATTTGAAGAAAAATTACTACAATATTTGCCTTACGCTAACAGCCACAGACAAAATCATATTCTAAATATACACAAATCCTTGAAGGAGTACATTTTTATGACAGTTGTCTGTGTTATGCTCTGAAATATTTCTCGTACTTCAAAATAGTTTTGAGATATAGCTGAACATAGTTACTAAACTGGTAATTTTTCATAAAAAATGCTTTTCGTTTATATTTAAGCTCTTAAAAATAATACTTGATTTTAAAATTGACCTTAGTTTTTAGAGGAAAACATCAAGCATATTACAGAAAACATTCTCAGAAAATTTCATATCAATACTTGAATAACTTTTTGAGAAATCAGTGTTACGGTCGACAGTTTTCCTCAAAAATATCATTTCTCAGAAAACATTTAAAGTTTTCATGCAACATAAAATAATGCTTACATTTCGGTAATAAAACAGCTGTAACTCCATTTGTAATTCCCGTAGAGTAAAAAGTGAGACAATTTTAGAAAGCTTATTAAACAGGCTACAAAATTAAGTCATAAAATTTTTTTGATAATTTCATCGAAAACGACGATTTAAAACCAGTCGGATACCTTAAGCGAAAGAATTCCGCCACAAAACCCCGAAATATCCGAGCAGAGCCCAGAGGTGATATGCAGATGCAGCTGAGAGTAAGTGTGACCCAGTATGTTGACCCAGGCGAAGTTCATGCCGTCGCTTTCGGCATGTCTGCGGCTCGCCGTCTGCCTCTCTTCTTGTTCTTCTTGCTTTCGAAAATAACGACACGGGAAAAAGCAAACTCTTCCGAGGTTTCGGAAGAGGAGTCGTCAAGTACGAGGACAACCTCGGGCGGTTCTCGCCAAAGATTCGTCTTTTAGAGCAAAAGACATTCAAAAGTGAGACATGTTTAGGTGGAAGCATTTCGGATCTTCGTGGAAAGTTATGATATGCTACTGATGATGAAGCGCGTTTCAGTATTAGATTTAGAGCAGAAGTATCGAAATATTTAAGGCAAAGACGTATAATTTTAGCGTCCTTTCAAGTCAATCTGCATTTTACCTCCACGTCACAATTAGCCGAAAAATAATATTGTTACAAAAATGGTGTAAACAGCCCAACACGCAGTATAATGGAGAATTAAGGTTTATTCACAAATATGCAGGAAAGCACGTAGCACAGGTAACAGGAACGATAGATCTTGCGCAGATTAGCAGCACAAATAGACAACAATTCACTAGTAATAACAGTAACAGCACTTTCAGATTTAGAAAAAGAAACAGTCAGCAAATCACTAATAATGACAGTAACAGCGCTTTCAATTGCGCTCAGCTCACCGGCTTTCCAGCACTGCAGACGAAACTCCAAAGTCGTTCCAGTCGATTAACAACACTACCGTTATCCAAGCGCGATCTTTTTATACTCTCCTCGATAGGCCGTGACGTCACGTAGAATTTTCAGGAAAAACCTGGATCTCGGCCCCTAATAGAAATATCGAGAAAGTAATAGCATTTTCGGGTATCTTCGATTTGTCACAAATTCGCCAAAATTGTCGCCAAGTTTGTTGCCAAGGTCAAAGATTACGTAGAATCTATAAACATCTCAAGTATTATATGCGTTCTGAAATGAATGAAAACGACAGCCCCTTTTCAAAACAGAAGGGGTCATCTTATTAGACAGCAAAGAAAATAAATCAGTTAAGGGGTTAAAGGAGGTTTTCACTATATTCTTCCTTATAACTCGTTTAGAAAAGGCAGTGCCGGAACGGCCTTCAGGCTCCACTACACCTCTCGAGTAGTGGACCCCTTTTAGAGATATATATTATTAGGGGTCGAAAAAAATAACATTGTTAATAAGATCGTAACAAACACACACCTGATGTCTATATTGCTGAACACCAATAATCGCTATTATATATATTATTAAACGCAAGGTTTGATTAGACGGAGCTCTTTCCGTAGTGCAAGATTACGTACGAAAACAGCAAAATACGTCATTCATCCGTGATGCTGCTACTACTAGTTGACTACTTACTGTCACCTCGTTGATTGTAGTCATATTCAGCAACCTACTTGATTATCATAACAGTGATATTAGAGATCCCATACAACTACAATATGGAATAACGAATAAATAAAACATATGACAATTTGACTTAAAAATTCTGAAAAAGAAAGGAACGTTTAAATTAAAACATTGGTTAATATTATTCCAGACTCAATCGTTTTAAATTATATTTTGCTTATATTGTTAATATTTAAGACAATAATTTTTTGTAATTAGTATCTCCCTCATCTTTAAAAAAATTTAGTTAGTAATTAAAATTTCACTTTAATTAAATTGCGATTGAACTCAATGATCATATTCCAACGAAAATAAATTTGAAGTTCATCTCAACCATCTTCTACAGCAAGCAGAAAAATGCGACTGGCCTCGTTGTAGATAAATGGCGTAATAAATGTTTCTCCTCGTTTTAGAGCTACAGAAAATAAACAAATGCAGTTTAAAATGTGGATTTATTACACAGAATATCGATAATTGATGTTTAAAGGTAAATTCTGTTCGGAAGTATACTTACATGTATTAGATCATGACTATTAAACTGCGTGTAACGATAAAATCACGAACCTTTTCCCGTATTCTCAGTTTCAGCTGTGTTTGACTGTTATTAATGTACAAATATAAATCCAAAATCCTTGACCGATATTAATTTACTGTACATGGACAGCAACTGCGCAAGGGTGAGGAAAATTTAACCTTCCAGCAGGCGCGAGTATGCAAGAGATACTTATATCGTGCATCATATTACATACATTACATATTATGTTCTCACAAAAATCAATGCAACTTTTACTTATGTAATCTGGATTTACTACCTCCATACTAAACACAAATTATATAAATAAAAACTGCATCTATATATTTAAAATAATATGGCGAAATCTTCAGACAGTTCGCCTGCTCCCAACCTCTCCACGGATTTCGATAATTCTTATTTCATATGAAAGATTTAAAAAAAACATTTCTCCACCATACATTCTCTATATGTTTTATCGATTTCGTTCGAAAATGGGGGGTGGAGGCAGAAGACTCTTGATGACAAATTTAGACGTCATAAGCTTTCATATGAAATAAAAAGTATCGAAATCCGTCGAGTGGTTGGGGCTGGCGAACTGTTTGAAGGTATTACCATATTATTTTAAATATATAGATCCCAACATTTCGATCAAAATGACGTGTCAAAAATATTGTAAAATACCTATTATAGGTGATGGAAACTGCTTATTTAGGACGATATCATTCTGTATTTCTGGATCTGAAGACTTTCATGCCGAAATTCGTGAGAAAGTTATACAAGACATTACAGCTAGATGAGGTTTATTGAAAGATTTTGCAAATTTAAAGGAAACTGTTGTCTACAAAGAATATGAAATGTACTATGGTTTTATGGTCTGTTCCACTGATCTTCACGCAGTATTTAAAACTGAACAAAGTAGTAGCTGAGAGCCTCGAAGCAGCCAGGTGACAGGGGCTGGCGGGCGGCTAGTTTAAATTTATAAAAGAATGATATAAATATGTAATACGGTGCGCAATGTAAGTATCTCCTACATTCGCGCGCTTGCTGGAAGGTTAAGCAATATCAGAAATGCACTCCAATAGCTTGAGTGAAAATACTCCAAACGTTAAAATGACGAACGATAGATAATCTACCAAGAAGAGCTTATCTAAAATAATTATCCCTACAAATAACAAACTGTCGCCTAATTGGAAGGGCTGATAAGTATATGCAACTAGTTTGTATCTCCGAGACATCTCACTGTAACCCTATCTCAAAGTGAGTCAATTCCACAGAGGAAATATGAAAGTGGTACCGAACAACTTCTGCATATTAATGAATTTTAGTTATCAAAGTTCAAAATCGCGTAAGGCTGCTGCCAAGTCAATAAAAAAAAGTAAGAATGTCGCTAATAACTTAATATTTTTCATATTGATTCTGTGCCTCTGTCACCTTTCACCATATGTAGGCGCATGCGTCGTTTGGACGCAGGCGCAATGATGCTTATCGGAACCCAATTGTTTCTTCTTTTCCTTCCAGGAACTACCTGCAGGTAGGCGAAGTAGACTCCCTCAGGTGACGTAGGCGGTCTATAAGTCTATTCAACTCCCAGCTGTCAAATTGTCGTTACACCTTTTTGCTTTATATAAACTAAAGTCGTGGCTGGGTGAACCCAATTTTCCTTTTATGCGACTGTCTTTTCTCTTTCGTTTCGGAATCGGCTCTCTGGGAAACGTTTAGTCTAGTTTGGAAACTGGTTTGATAGAACTGTTGAAAAGCAAGATCTTCTAATATGACATTGTTCCGAAGAACTTTGGTTGGATTATGCATTTTGTTTTGGTTTTGGAACAGCATATTATGTATGTTAAGCGTTTCGTGTAAAAAATCGGAAGTATTCCTCGACTTTCTCATATACTTTCACATAAACAAGTCACTGTTATTGTTATAGACGAAGATTTAGCGAAATATTCGGCTTCGCAGCGGCCTAAATCCCATCTTGATGGAGTCTGCAACAAACTTTTACTTTTCCATATCTGCCATGAACTTCAAGTCACTTGTAATCTATAGTAGAAAATAATTTTGTCTTGTTCTTACGCTACAAAAGATTCTCGACTGCCACACATATAAATCCTCTAAAAAATATATATTTAACACGTTTTCTGCCACGACTCACGACCGAGATTCGAGCCATCTATCTAATTAGATGGCTCCTTCTCTGCTATCCTTTAACTATGGCATAGAAGGGATCATCAGATTAGATAATAGGTGTCAATCGTATTTGATTCATACAGAGATTAATGCGATAAATAACTTCATACACTCAAAATATTTATATTTTATTCAAAATCCATATGTATTATTTTTATCTGAACGATTTAAAATTATGAAATTTAAAATTAAAACGATATTATTTGCTCAAAAAACATTTTCGAAATATTTAAAATTATCTTTTCCACTCAGGGCTTGTCACCCTTGCTATCCAGTTTTATAAGTTTGATATTTTTTGACCATAGCTTCGAAAACTATTCATCGAAAAAACGATTTTTGCTCTATTGTTAAAATTCGAAAAAATATTTATTTGATGATGTCATTTTGATTAACTTGCTATTTGTTTCCACAATATCTTTCAAAATTCCTTTTTAATTATAGCCTATGGAAGGAAAGGGAAAGTTAAATACAGGTAAATAAGAATTTCAACTTAGAACTGATATTTATCAAATTTAATGAAAAGTTTAAGTCAAATCTAAAAGAGCCAATTTTTTTCTTATAAATATAGGAGAATTTCAAAGAGAAACTGTGAAAGTTTTCGAGACCGATCTCACAATGTGTTTTGCCTCCACTTGGGGGTTGTGTCCCAGTGCTTTAAGAAGCGTTGTAAACTTATTATACAAAAAAATCTTCAGGAGTTAGAAAGAATCCTTGATGGACTTAAAATAGTGAAATTAAAAATATGTATAAAGAGAACAATATAAAAACAAAAACTTAATACTAAAAATGTGTTTTAAATGCTATGAAATAAATTTAAAAAACATTTATAAAATCAATTCATATCGGGTGTAAAATTTTTGTTAAGTTGCTACTAACGAAACAACTAGATTTTCTGAGCTTCAGTATGGTATGGTGAGGAGGGGATAAAGATCTGAAAAAGTCTAAAGCCAGAATTCCCCCGACTAATTCGTTATTCACTTAACATACCTTTGCTAACGGTAGCACGAGTTTAAACATAACAGAAATGAATGTTATCCAAAGAAATAAAGATGAGATATTTTAGTGAAATGACAATTTTCTCTAAAATATAGCAGCCATAAGAGATTGGAAATGAGATTTTGGATATATTAGAATACCCTATAAATATAAAATATTTGGAGGAAATTTTCGGAAGATACTTTTTTTAAACTTAATCCAGTAACATACTTTAAAAAGCAAATAATTCGTGTTAATTTTAAGTAAAAAAAGGAATCGGGACATTTAATTCAAAGCCGGGCATTTTTTCTTAAGGGGGCATACGACTGTTAAACCTCGAAAATTTTCGATTTTATGAAAAAAAATATGTTATTCCCCAGTCTTCCCTGAACAATTTAAAACAATCCGCGTTAAAAATTCTCATAATTATGAAAATTATGAAGAAAAATGTATCAGCTGTTTAATGTAAACATTGAAAATGGCCATATCTTTAAAGCGCTATATTTCAAAATGTGTTTATTTGATATTGTGAGCACAATATCTCAAGAACTATTGAATGTTTTGTAATAAATTTTTTACTATTATTGCTATGTTCTACATATTGAACCACAATTTTTGTACATATTTTCTCCAAAGAATATTTTTTGGGGGGGAGGGGGAGAAAAGTTAAAATTTTAACTTTTTATTTTAAATTGGTATATAAAATAGAAATTAAATTTAAAAGTTAATAAATTGAGGTTCAGTTTCTTAAACAGACTGTTTGGATTACTTAGATACCTAAGAGAAAGAACAGATATTTTTCTAGAAAAAAAAAATACGAGTATGAGAATTGCATTGTTTCAGAGATATGCATCGAATTTGAGAGTTTTCCCCTAAATTTTTCGAGGCTTAAGAGTCGTATGTCCCCTTAAGCCATGAAAATGATTCAGAAACCGGAAATGTCCCAGGTAATCCTTGACATATGGCCACTATTTCAAACTGCATGGGCACATGAAAGATATCCGAGATTTCGTCTAGCTCGTAACCTAAAAGCTATAACATAATTAGTTATAGTAAAGTAATGGGATGAAGTAGATCCAAAAAATGCATCAACACCCTTTTTCGCCGATTTGACCACATCATCTTTACCAATAACTCACGTGGTAGGATATCTGCATTGAATGCAGGCCTCATTCCTTCTCCATATTAATTTAGTTCAATAAACGCCCCGCTATGAAGCTGCACGATCTCTGTTTCTGGGATGCACCTACCATTTTGAATCTCTGGTCTTCTGGGATGGACATCGCCATTTTGAATCTGTGATCAGATGAGGAGGGCCACTTTGCAAATTTCCACTCATTACCACAGTGAAGTCGTTTGGCCTATGATGGAAAATTTAATGTGTGCAGCGGACCCGCAAACACAGTTGATTTTCCGCGGAATCGGGTGTCGAAGCTGCGAAACTTCTGTCTCGAAGCCGAGACTTTGCAAACAGCCCACAGCTGTCAATTTAAAGGGGTGGGAAGATTTTCCAGATGCTATGTCTAATCTCCATTTTACGATGATATTTGAAATTTTGTCAACCCCGTAATATAAATGGTAGAGTATAATTCTAAAAAAATAAGTAAGAGCAAGGAGTAAAATCAAACATGCATCAACACCCTTTTTCGCCGGTTTGTGTATGTTGTCTTTACCAATGAAATTCAGTTGAGAAATTATCGCCTCGTAAATTGAGAACATATGGGGCTGCAAAATCTATTTGACGTTCATTTTCAGTGCTAAGCCGACGGGGAATTTATGACAATGGGGAAGGGAGGAGGCCTCACAACAATATTGCGCCTGTGACCTCATATTGCCACAATCCGCCACTGCTGTTACTCTTGATATAGATAGTTTCTACTCGAATGAATTAATATCTAGATTGGTACTGTTGGTACAAACTTTTC
>BGPR01000420.1:576322-587241 GCA_013235015.1 Araneus ventricosus
AAACCCCCTCAACCCCCGAGAAAACAACAGATCTAATTAGATATGTCGTCCTCGGTTCCTTTGATGCATTACCTCCGCTCGAGTTCAAAGACAGGAAAGCGAAAACAATGAAAAGAGAGAGAAACAAAAAAGAAAGCGAAGAACCTTTTACCTCACAATGCTCGCACTAATAGGGGGAAACAATATTTTCCTCCTAAAAAGCAATTCCGAGAAAGAAAAAAGGCAGCAGCAGCAGAAAGGGAAATGCTGAAATCCACGGCTGGTTGAGCAGTTCGCATGACGCAAATTCGAACGCAGAGGACCTTGAAGAGAGGAAACTGGCCCATCAAGAAACTCGATGAGCGAGGAGATTAGGGAGATGCCTTCCTCCCTCGGAAGGGGTTTTTCATCCCGGTGAAGAAGGGTTGACCAGGTACCGCGCATGGTGCATCATCGGAATTTAAAGCTCCAAATACTAGTATAAAAGCTGATTAAGAAGAGATTAAATAGTTGAAGATCGCATTGGAAAATGAAGGCTTATTATGAATCGGATGATTTACTAGCATTGGATGAAGTGACTTCCTGGTAAGAAATTTGTAAAATTTAAGTTATTCAAAACACGAAGTCTATCAAGAGTCAAGACTAATCATCTCCAAAAATTTTCGAAGCCATATTTTTTCAACCATTCTTAGTAATGAAGCTGTTCGGATAATGTTGGTAATGAATGAAACTATAAATTTAATTAAAGCTTTCAAATGCTTTGAAATTTATAAAGAAAGTAACAAAAAAATTATTTGAAAGTAACCAAGCGTCGGTCGATAAGCAAGGAATGTAGCCGCGATATCTCCAGTACTTAACAAAAACTGAATATGCTGATGATAACTCACAGTCATCGTTTGGTTTGGCTCGTTTTGGGTTTTATGACACAACCTGTTTGTAAGCTATACTGAGTCAAACAAGTGTTTATTCTTTTCTAATCTCATAGTCGTCACGTGCGGATTATTCCGCATGTGGAAGCAAATTGGTTATTATCAGTGAATCCAGGTACATAACGTAATACCGAGCGATTAGAATTAAAAATGCAAACTTTGCTGAAAACGCAGGTACTTAATTTTATTATGTTTTGCGTAGGGTAAAAGATGTACTTAACAAATTTAGAACAACGGTTAGTTTTTCCCCAACCGAGACGTTTGACCGAACCGCAACGTTTGACGGCATTCTTTATGCCAGAAAAATAAATCATGACTTCCATGACCGAAATCGAAATTCGTGATGGCATCCACCCCTTTTCAAATATTCATCTAAAACTTAAGTCTAATCTTAACTTGCAACAGAGTATCAAGAGCTACGCAGGAAAATCCCATTTTACCAACTTGCCAATTAACGGAGAGCAAACCGACCAGTTCATTACCAGAATTAAAGCAACGAAGCTGGATTTCGTTATGCAATCATTTTTTATATATATTTATGGTTATTTGAAACCACATCTGCTGCATAAAAGAGTGAAAGAAAAAAACAGAACCCTACCTGGTATTGCATATGAAGTGGTTGCACCCGAGTCTTTTCGGTAGCTTTGCTTACAGAAATGGGTTTCTCATTAACGGGCGCTAACGAACGAGTGTTGCATCATCTCCCATCATGAGGTGTTGCAAACGACGGATTTAATGTTCTTTTTTATGGGAGACTTTTAGTTTGGTATTAAAAATAATGACTCGCTTAACGAGTTGGTACTTAAATCCTTGCGAAACATAATTCTATACTAATGTTGTTACACTTTCGATTCAAAATGCCAAAGCTCATTTGGGAAATCGTCATTTAAATGTCTTATTTTAACCCCTTGAACATCAAATTTATTTAAACTTTTAATCAGATACCACATTTTATTTCAGACATTTTTATTTCCATTCCTATAAGAACGGAGTTTTAGATTAGTTTAGTTATATTAAAGTCCCGTTTTGAAGCCACACGAAGGCTTCGTAATCTTGAACCGCAGTCAGATAACGAGGACGACGCCTGAGCTGGCACCCCCTCACCAAACCCGCACCCCACCAGCGGGAGGACGTTTATCTCCCTACGTATGATTTAGCGTACAACAGGCTCAATACATTACGGATCTTCAGTGGAATCGGATTTCGAACCTGAAACCTTCCGGTTCCAAGGCCGACATAGGGCCGCGGTGGCCTAGTGGTAAGGTCTGGGATTTGGGGCCGGAGGGTTTCAGGTTCGAGACCCGATTCCACTGAGGATCCATCGTGTCTGGGGCCTGTAGCACGCTAAATTGTACGTAGTGGCCAAACGTCCTCCCGTTGGTGTGGCGTGGAAGTTTGGAGAGGGGGTGCCAGCTCAGGTGTCGTCCTCGTCATCTGACCATGGTTCAAAATTACGAGGTCCGCCCCAAAATAGCCCTCGTGTTGCTTCAAAACGGGACGTTAATTTAACTAAACTAAACCAAGGCCGACACTTTACCACTATACTAGAGGGCACCAGAGATAGTTGAGCGCGTCCAAGTGGGTTTTGTCTTTTAAATTAACTCCTACGCTAACTTAAATACAGACAGCCAGATAATCCTAGAGTTTGGATTATCTGGCTGGAGATTAAATGTATCATATTTTAGAAGAGGTGTGAATTCCAAAAGATGTTATTTTGATGAAAACCCTACCAAACTAGGTATGGTTTATCGTGGTACTCAACTACTCAAGAGATTGCTTTTGGGAGACGCAAATCCCATAATGTCCTTATTCTTTCAAATATATAAATAAAACCTATATGAATACTTCTCTACCTCGTATAAAGATTGAAAAATAGAATGTTGTATACCTAAACGCCGACAGAACTTGCTGTCGCACCATATCGCCAAGAAACAAAATGGCAGCTGATGTAATCGTTTTGGCGATGAGCAATTTGGCATGCCTTTTCGTAACGGATGTAGAATTCTATACTCCAGATATTGCAATAATAAAATAAATAAATAGTGGATTTGTCCTACTTTTTCATAGACTTATCTTCACCTCTTGCGAAACATCATTCGAATGTGGCGTACTTGGCGAGAAATAAAATTACTTTTAGATATGCATATCTCATCTATTTAATGGTACTATCCTAGAGTTTGGATTATTTCCTTAACCTTTCTATATAGACTCTACAACTAACCGTTCATATCTGCGTCTCATTTCTTTGATAAGTACTATTATTACTGCTATCTGATATCTGCCTGTGTCCAGACGCGTCCCCGGCAACACTTCGGAATCCACCTCAAAATAAAACAGTCACGATAGACAATCTGAATGTCCTCTTATCTGAAATCAAAAACGTCACATTGACAGCCTGAATAATAGTTTTTAACTCGACCAATCACAAAAGTGGTATTCAATAATCAATCTTATTCTTAAACTCGGAAGGCAAAGTTAAAAGAAAAGATATAAACAACGCCAAAGAAGATTATTTTTAATCTGCTGAAGAAATTTAGAGTACAATCAGACATCACACAGGCTTTGAACAAAAAAAAGCTTAAATTCATAAATAATGAATCGTGTCAGACATAAATATCGAGAAATAAAATAAGTATGATTAATTGAACAATAAAATAAATAAATGTATACAAAAGTGCTTGAGATATTAACAATAGTGTAGAATTATTACATAAAAGAAAATTAAGAATGATAAGATACGATGCCGAAAAAGCTGAAATCCGCGCTTCCGCGGAAATGTATCATGTCTGCACAATGTAGTCGCGTATCATGCCAACGTTGTTTATGTTAAATGTCCTTAACTAACAGCTTACATTCCTCTTCCCAAGAAAATTACTCCATCCATTCTTTTGAGAAAGATCTTTTCATTTTTTAATAACATCTCGGATGTGTATTGAATCGTTACACGCTATTTCATGGAATTTTGACAACGTGCCAGTGAAGGACTTGAAAATTCAAGGATAACCGTGAATAATGGCATATAAACGCAACAAAATGCCAATAGTGTGTGCAAGACATTTCCGTCTTAACCAACCATTCAAAATAAATATGAATAAATCGTTTTGTATTTCCCCTCATTGTTCAACAATGTGATGGCAAAATTATGTTAGGGATGTGTTACGAAAATTTTAACACAAAATTGCATGTGTGTATTATTTCGTGACTATATTTTGAAGTTATAAGACATGTTAAATGGTTTGTACGGCTTCATGGAAATCACGTTTCTCTTGTTACATACGAGGTCATTTGGGATATTAAGTTCAAGATTCTTCCGTGATCTCTTGCGGATGGTATTAACATTTCATTTCACATTTAGTCTACAGCCTGCTGCATCAAAATAAAAATCTATGGGAATAGAAGAAAAATATTTTTTCCTGTGTTCACTTGTGGAATTATTTTTAGATTAAACGCCGAGCTGAAACCTTATTTCTGATCAATTAATGTGTGGTGTTTTTAATCCTTTCTGCCGCCAAAAGATAAATTTATCGTCTGCTCCGAACTGTTATTCAATTAAGTCACCGAACGTCTTGGATTAGTCGGGACTGTCTACATTTTTCGTTCGATTTTGAATAAAATACTAGGTACTTGCACGTTACAACGGCCACCGAGATTGAATCGCCAAGCAACCGTGATAAATCGCCAAGATTGCACGTTATAGCGGCCACCGAGATTGAATCGCCAAGCAGCTGTGATAAATCGCCAAGATTGCCCGTTTTAGCGGCCACCGAGATGGAATCGCCAAGCAACCGAGATAAATCGCCAAGATGGTGATAAAATCATGCCGCTAAGAGGAAGACGGTTTGGCGACTTGAGAACATTTGTTTTGGGTGAACAATGAGTCTTTTATTGGTCTCTTGCGTACGCGATGACTGCGGCATCTGAAGTGCGTACCGGAAAAATTTTTTAAACTTAAAAAAACATCAGCGGCTTCGCTTTCATCAAAGCGGGAACCTAGCAGCTACGCTTGTTCATTGAATGTTAGGAATCTACGTTTTCTAAAATTCCAAAATGAGCTCTCTCTTCAAAACCTTCCTTCGTCAAAAAGTCAACAGAAGCACGGCAGTCCTAAACAAATCCGTTCGGAAATTATCACAGCTGCGGAACACAGAGCTTACGAGCTTGGCGAAATCCGAAGGTCGCCAAGTAAGCTCGATGGCCGCTTTAACAAACAAGTACCAAATACTGAATACAACTGGAAATGAAATTGCCCAGTTTTTATTTTTAATTAAATATTTCATATTAATTCTTAAAGATTAATTTGATTTAATTTACGAGAATTAAATTCCGAATAATTCCCCATGCTAACTTCTATGCATAGAATATAGTCAAGCTATTTTAGTGAAATATCCCGTTCCAAGACCTAATTTCCTTTAAATATTATTAATTCCCCGTTATATGTATTATCTTGCTATCAATTTATGAAGTAAATCTACAAGACATCTCGTGTTAGCCAGGCAGTCTCTATATAATTCCCCGGCCTGACGACCCTTCCGAGTATTTAGGACAGCGGTTTCCAGCCTGTGGGCCTCGGATAGCATATTAGCAGGCCATTCACATCTCTTCCAAAATGGAATTTTTGGAACACGGGAAGGAAAAAGCAATCGTCAGTTTTAAAAACCGATGGAAATTGACATAGCGGAATGGCAATGCTTTTATTTTACATTACGACACACACCCGACTCCAGAGATAAAAATCTCCGATTTGCAGTTTGGATGAGTGTGCGTAGAAACTTTATTGAACAAAATAAAAGATTACATACAGTACTTTAACATCGACGAAAAACATGTGAAAATTATAAAAACGATGAAAAATGTGTGTTTACATATGAAAAGACTTGTTCAAGCGAACTAAAATCCAAACACTTCATGCGCCGATTCCAATTTGGGACTTCGATTAGAGGGTAGCGACACATCAAAGGATCTGCCTACATTGACACCTCGCGTCGAGGGTAGAAATGAAACTCGAAATCTCCCGCTTAGGGGAAATTCTGCGGGGACTTTGAACCTTGTCTCAAACAAACTTTGGAGCCTCCGTGAATGACGCGCCTCATTTTTCGACTTGAATGGATGGGAAATAAACAGTCTTCGGACAAATGGAATGGAGTACAGATGAATGCCCAGCTTAGTGGGCCGCGGAACGCTAGTCGGGAGCTTCAAGAGTGGTCACTCGTTTTTTGCTTTATGAACAATATATTTTTAATCCTTTTACAGAAAGCTTTACTAAGTACTAATAT
The DNA here is from genome assembly GCA_013235015.1 of Araneus ventricosus. Taxonomy (NCBI): domain Eukaryota; kingdom Metazoa; phylum Arthropoda; class Arachnida; order Araneae; family Araneidae; genus Araneus; species Araneus ventricosus. The sequence goes on from BGPR01000420.1 coordinate 582,504, forward strand.
ATACTTGCGTATAATATATATTTGTATTTTTTTACTTGCATATTTAGTTGGAGGACCTTTGATTTATTTGCACAACAGGTGGTCCGCACTACCAAAAAGGTTGGGAACCACTGATCTAGGACGTTCCGGGCTGAAATTCAGAAAATTTGGTTGCTTTATATTAACTTTCTTTTCTATATTTTTAACTTTTGATACGTGAGAATAAAGTTAAAAAAGAAAGTAAGCATGGTAGGTCTAGCAATCTTTATGCTGGGGTGTGGCATGATTTTTCTACTTCAGATCAGGCCGACAGACGGGTGCCCGTTTCTGAGAGTTTTTGTCTAACAAGATTTTAAAGAAAAGGGCTTCTTCAGCGTGTCCTTTCATTGTCTGTCACCAAAAAAATTTTATTTTTAAATTTATTACATTTTCAATATTCCGTAATAATTTCATTCAAAACACGAAACTTTATGCAGCCGAAAGGAATTAGATAAGTTTCGCTTAACATAATGATCTTAAAGAAAAAGCTGGCATGTCCTTCTCGCAGAAAGAGATTAAAATTTCAAACTGATTTCTATTTAAAACCTGCATTCTTTTCAGAAATTTCTGCGTCATTACCTATCTAAATGGAAATCAATTTTATTATTTTATAATGTTTCTTGCAAATAAAAATAAAATTCAAAATTTCTATACATTCAAAAAATAGAAATATAAGCAACATTTCAATTAAATATTAGTGTACTTATAGAAAAATCATGAAAATCATTTGGTTATTTTCAAAAAAAGAAACGAACAGCTTGCTGAAAACAACAGTTTGAAGTATCCGTTATAAAATTTTTCTATGTATTCACTTTTTCGGTGACCGAGAGGAAGGTAAATAAATGAAAAACTGAACTATTTATTAATCGTCTACCTGCATGTTATAAATCATCTTATTAGAAATTTACGAGTATGTCAGACTAATAAAAATAGCTGACATCGAAAGCAAAATAATAAATAAGTAATGTCTTGTCGCATCTTATTTTTTCCTTACACTCAAAATAAAACATATTGACAATAATTGAGTAATATTCTTGGTAAATTCAATGCCACTGACAACATGTGCTTTAAAAAATACATTTCTTCTCACAACAGAAAACTGACAGAAGTTTCGTAATTTTTTTTCAGGGGAAATCGTTTGTTTTGTCTGAAAAACGATGGCTTATAACAGCTTAATCACAAAATAGTGCGAATATATATATATATATATATATATATATATATATATATATATATATATATATATATAATTATCTTAACGCTCCGCATAAAACTTCACACTAAATAAATTCTATCACAGAATCTGGTCACAGATGTTCTACAGGGATAAGCTAACTTTATCCTACTTTTCAACACTTTCAGCCAACGACGCCAACAGACAACAATCGATGGCTCTCCTTCTTGAATATCGATTCGCTTATCTCTCTGATCGAGTGATTTAAAAAAGCCATCAACTCGATGCAAACGGATTGCAGAACGCAGTCCATTCTCTTCCAGTCCGCGTTGTTTGAAAAGAGAGAGATGGATGACGGAAAACGAGATGACCATGACCTGCTATTTCAGGAAGGATTCCTCGCCAGAAAGCGAGGTCAAACTACTTCCTCCTCAGATCGGCATCGGGAATATCCGTGCATTTTCCTCGATTAATCGGACCCATGCTGGGAGTTCTGAGCAAACATCGACACCGGATACAAAAGGATGAGTAATTGTAATTAATTGTATGAAATTCTAGTTTATTTTAACACGTTTGCTGACGTTAATGCTATAGCATTCGTTATTATTGCGATGCAAAATGACATGAATGCTATAACATTCACATTTATAAGCCAAGTTCTAATTTATCCAGTTCTATAAATACTTAATTTTTTAAAATTATTATGCACTTTGAAGTAATGGCTAACTGGTTCATTAACCCGTTGCAGTTCTATGTCGAGGTGGATTCGACATATTTTACTCAAGTTGGGTTTTTATACCTTAAATTACTTTAAAACTAACAAATTTACAAAAAATGGCTTGGACTTTTTCGAACGCTTTTGGAAAAACACCTGTGGACTGCTAGGGCTAAGTTTTTTAATTTTATATTGTCTTTTCGTTGTGAATTTAAAAACTTTCGTACGATGGCACATGCGTAAATTAGAAGTATAACAGTTCCATAGCATCTGTATCCAGCTGGTTTAATAAATCGCCCGTCTATTTTTTTTTTTTTTTTTTTTTTTTTTGCAGTTCATCAAAGTGCTTACTGTCCTCGAACGAGTTAAAAAAATAATGTTTAAATATGTGTTGGCTATTCTAGCCTATGTTCAAGTAACTATGTTCACTATGGACACGGGACTATTATTGTGTCCGTGTCCATAGTGAATTGTAATATTTCTCCCGTAGATCGATGTCGAGACAACATCTAGTTCAGTTTTAATTAAATTGACATTCGGTTTTGTTGCTACACTCGGGCAATTTTTGGGGCAGATCTCAATTTTGAATCTTGGTTAGATGACAAGACGTTACCTGAAACAATTTCACAACAGAGTCGCCAAGAGTCAATATGTCACAAGAGCAAATAATATGTTCTTCTAAATAGGGAGGTGAGTATATTGTAAATTTTCCTTTAATTGTTCAATATGTGCTGTTCCTTGGGACTCGGGTTTGCTTTGCGACATTCTTCGGGATGGGAGGATATATTTTAAATCTATCTTTAAACCTTTGCGGCGCAGTGTGCCAGCTGATGGCACACCTAATTTCACTCGCTTCTCAACCGTTAAATTCAACTATAAATGGAAAATAGTAAGTTTAGGATAGGTCTAATAGAATGTATATAGCAGCCTTATGAAATTTCGTTTCGGAATAGGAATTATTAGAGATAAAGTTTCGGAAAATTCATTAACTCAGAGATAAGAAATTGTTTCAGTTCTGGACGTTTACAATTTTAGCAAATTAACTCGACAATTTTCCTCCAATAAAATTGAAGTTTTAATTTATGATTTTCTGTAAGATTCAACAATAATTTTTGAGCGTATCAAGGTGGCTGCATCTAAAGGGATTCTCATATGACGGGGTGACCCCAAAGAGGGCCGCCCCCCCCCCCGGGAGGGAGTAATTTTTTTTGTGTTTTTTTTTTTTTTTGTAGATTCTGTGTCTAGACAATAAACTAAACCCATTCATGATGTTTTTCTTCGTATTTCAAAAAATTTAATGCCTTGCGCCGCAAAGGGTTAAAACGCCTTAAACCATTGGAATAAGTGAGCCGACGTGGTTCTGGACGCCAAACCTACGTGGAAAGGTCTGGCCCTCGAAGGCATATTTAACGTACACATCAAGCCCACATACATGGATCGTCGGGGGTCTCGCATCGGTGATCCTCCGATCCCGAAATCAGCATGTCACCGCAGTTCATTTACAGCAGAGTTAATAAGTGTAATTTAAAGAAGAATCGCTAAATATGTGGAAATTAATAATTTCCAAGCCGGTGAGCCATCGAGTAATTTTTCCAATTTGATTCATCAATTTATCAAGAAATGTTCAGTAAGCATCCGGAGATGGTAGTTTATGTAGTTTATATACATATTTGCTACTTTAATACTTTCTCAAATTAATCTCAATACCAAAGTTATTTTATTATAGCACTATATAGGGTTAACTGCATTTTTATTTACTGCAACAATCAAAATCTGAAATTTCATATCAAAACTGATACATATATTTATGCGGGTTTCTTAAATATCAAAATCTAAACTTGATGAAGAAAAAATTATCATTCAAGTTTCGTTCATCGTTACCGAAAAGTGGAATTATAGCAGGAGGAGAGGAAATAAAAAGTTATCAGGTGCCCACGTGAACTCGGGCGGCTATGAATTTAGATTTTAAAGTTGGTTACCGTATTTTGTGCATTCAATCCACATTCCATTTTGAAGCAACACAGAAGCTACTCGGAATGGTTTCTCAGATTCGAATGGCAGTCAAACGAAGAGAAGGACACCTGTGCCAGCAACCACTCTCCAAACTTCATCAACGTAACAAAACCATCAAAAGTGAGTTATTTCCACACTGTCTAAGCATACGGGGTGATATGAATGAAGGTCACGACAGTCACCAAAACGGAAACTGAGAGTGAAGTTCAATAGCCATGGCCTAACTAGCCACGGACCAATCCCTCCAGGCGGAGGTGCTCCGTCATCGGAGTGAAGGTTACGCAACCTCATACCATTACTATACCCACAAGGGAAGCGAGAACCCACTTACTTATCCGACGACTTATCATCCACGTACTCGTGGTACCACCTCCCCACCTTTGGGGGCCAAATCAACGTAAGTACGCTTATCACGACTATAAATTTGTGTGCATTCCAAGGTCACACACCCAGAGAGAGAAAGGCTTCAATAGAGGCGAGTCTTGAACCCTACAAATCGCAGAGTTCGCAGTCGATTTTCTTCCCCGTGCCCTTCAAAATCTTAATTAAGGGGTCTATTCTGGTACCCCCGGTTGGGTTGGGATACGTCACTTTTCCCGTTGTTAACGTGCGGGAAAAGTGATGTCTCCCAACCCAACCAGGAGTACCAGAATAGACCCGTAGACTATCAAATTCTTTGAATTTTATGGAGTCGATTCATGGTCATGTGGAGAGAGAGAAAAGCTTCGATGGAGGCGGGTCTTGAACCCGACAAATCGCAGAGTTCGCAGTCGATTTTCTTCCCCGTGTCCTTCAAAATCTTAATTAGACTATCAATA
>BGPR01000420.1:587266-623592 GCA_013235015.1 Araneus ventricosus
CAAAGGCGGTATTGGCGGCTGCTGGTTCAAAAAACACGAAGCCCATCACAGCCGTAAGACGACCCATCTGCACCTTTCAGTCAGCATTTTTCAACCTATTCTGAAGAATAGTTGCCCATACGTTAGAATGACAAACCATAATTTAATTTAAAACCTTCAAAACGCTTTGAAATTTATATACAAAAAACAGGCGCAACTAAGCGCCGACGATAAGGAATGTAATGATATTCCAGTAATTTTAAACAAAAATCAATTGATGCCATTTACAACTCACAGTCACTGCCTGGCTTTACTCCGTTTTGGGGTTTTATGACACAATAACCTACTGTGTTTATACTGAGTCAAACAAGGTTTATTCTTTTCATGAGGTCGTCACGTGCGGATTATTCTGCCTGTTGAAAACAAATTGTTATTATCAATGAACTCGGTATTACAACCGGGAAATACTGAGTGATTTTGATTAAAATGTAAACTTTGTTTGAAAATCGCGCAGGTACGAATTTTATTATGTTTTAAGTAGGTAAAAGATGTGCAATAAATTGAAAAAAATTATAAAACCAGTAATTTAGAATGGCACAATTAGTTTTTCAGTCCCTAAACTGAGACGTTTGACTGAACTGCAACGTTTGACGGTGGTATCTTTGTGCTGAAAAAAGAACTATACTTCCAAGGACTGCAATCGAAATTCGTGATGGCATCCACCCTCTTCAAATATTCAATCAAAACTTAAGTCTGATCTTAACTTAAAATAGAGTATCAAGATACAGAAAAATCATTTTACCAACTACAATTAATGGAGCAAACTGATCAGTTCATTACCAATTAAAGCAACGAAGCTGATTCTTGCTATGCAATCATTTTTATATATTTATGGTTATTTGAACTACATCTGCTGCATAAAAAGAGGAAAGAAAAAACAGAACCCTTCCAAGTAGTGTTGCAGACATAGCTGGTTGTAACCTGAGTCTTTCTGGTATTTTTTAAGCATAGAAAATGGGCTCTCTCACACTGGGCATGAATCGAACGAGTACCTATCTCCATCATGAGTTGCAAACACGGATTTAATGTTCTTTTGTGAGACTTTTGTAGTATTAAAAAAGACCACCGCCACCATAACCAAATTTGCGAAATATGTTCTGTTACCAATGTTGTCATACTGATTCAAAATAAAGTCTACGAAATCGTCATTTTAAAGTCTTATTTTAACTTTGAAATACTCAAAAATTACAACTTTCAATTAGATACCATTTTATTTTACTTTTACTTCATTCTTAAGAATATTTTTTAGATTATTAAGAGATAAAGTCCAGTTTTGAGTTTATGAAGGTTTCTAATGGAACTGCAATGAGAATAGGATTTGATTGCTTGAGCTACTACTGTCTGCACTATCAGTGGGAGGATTGCTTTGTCTCTCATGACAGAGGCTGTCAGGTCAGCCATTACGGATCTTCAGTGGAATTTGATTTGTCCAAAAAACCTCTCTGTCTGACAGCTGCAGCCTAGGGTGGGCAGTCTGAGGATTTGGGGGCTGAGGGCTTTGAGTTCTGAGACCCATCCACTGAGATCCACTGCCCAAATGCAAAGCACTGTAAGGAAGTGGCCAAACGTCCTCCTGCTGGCAGGTGGCGGGAAGCTGGCAGAGGGGTGCCAGTCATCAGAAATGGCCATCTTGATCTCTCATAAGGGAGTTCAAAAAAACACAGAGGTCCAACTCCTAAAATAGCCCTGCAGCGTTTCCCAAACGTGATGTTAATTCCTTCTAACTAAAACTAGTCTAAGGCCAGACACTTTAACTACTATATACCAGAGGGCACCAGAGAGAAGTTGAGTGTCCAAGTGGGTTTTGTCTAAATTAACCTTTACGTTAATTTAATATAGATGCGCCAGATAATCTGAGTTTGGATTATCTGGCTGAGATTAAAATGGTCATTTTAGAAGAGGTGAATCTAAAAGATGTTATTTTGATGAAAACCTCTACCAATCTAGGTACTTGCCATCGGTACTCTAACTACTCAAGAGGATTACATAGACGCAAACCATAATGTCCTTATTCTTTCAAATATATAAATAAAACCATATAATACTTCTCTACCTCGTATAAAGATTGTTAGGAATGTATACCACCAACGCTGATACAGAACTTGCTGTCGCACCATTTGCCAAGAAACAAAATGGTAGCTGATGCAATCTGCTTTTGGTCGATGAGCAATTTATACGCCTTTTCTTTGATGGTAACTCCTACCTAGATAATAGGTACATATAAATAAATAGTGGTTTTGTCCACTTTTTCGTATAGACTTATCTCTTTCACCTCTTGCGTTCACTTTCATTCGAAATGGGTACCGGCGAGAAATAAAATTACTTAGCAGTGTATATCTCTCATCTATTTAATGGTAATGGTCCTAGAGTTTGATTATTTCCTTTAACCTCCTTCATAGACTCTAAGCAACTAACCGAGATCTATGTCCTGCATTTCTTTGAGCTGCTAATACATTAATTGCCATCTGATATCTGCCTGTGTCGAGACGTGTCCGGCAACACTTCGAAACCACCTCAAAATAAAGTACAAACATAGACAATCTAAATGTCCCTTCATCTGAAACCAAACGTCAGCACTGACAGCTTCTTGAATAATAGCTTTAACTCATCTAACCGCAAAAGTGAGATCTAAAAAATCAACTTTACCTTAAATTTGGAAGGCAAAAGCAAGAAAAGATATAAACAATGCTGCTTTATTTTAATCTGCTGGAAGAATTTCAGAGTACAAATCGACATCACACTGGCTTGAATTGAAAAAGCTGAACTTCTCATAAATAATGAATCGTGTCAGACACAAGACAGAACAAATAAACATTTACTGAACAAAATAAATAAAATGATACAAAAGCTGAGATATTAACAAGAAAATTATTACATAAAACAAAATTAAGGAATGATAGACATGATTGTGTTGAACTAAAGCTTCAAGTGGAAATGTATCATGTCTGTACAACGTAGCTGTATCATGCCAACGTTGTTTATGTTAAATGTCCTAACCCAATATTTACATTCCTCTTCCTAAGAAAATTAACTAGTATTCTTGAGAGATCTTTTCACATTTTTTGTGAATAAATATCCTGATGTATTGAATCGTTACACGCTATTCTCATGGAATTTACAACGTGCCAGTGAAGGACTGAAAATCTGGCGATAACGTGAATGGATAATGGGTATATAAACGCAACAACGCCAATAGTTTGTAAGACATCATTCCTAATCTTTAACCAACCATTCAGAATGTGAATATATCGTCTTTGTATTTCCCCCATTGTTCAAATAAATGTGATGCAAAATCTGTTAGGGATGTAAGTTACGGGGAAAATTTAACATAAACGTTTGTTTTATTTCGTGACTATATTTTGAAGTTATAAGACATGTGTTAAATGGTTTGTACGGTCATGGAAACTACGCTCTCTGTTATTACGAGGTCATTTGGGAGTATGTCTGGTGATTCTTCCTTTGGATCTCTTGGTGGATAGATATTACCATTCTCTCATTTCACATTTAGTCTACATTCACGTATCAAAATAAAATCTATGTAGTAAAGAAAACATTCCTTTCCTGTGTTCACTTGGGAATTATTTTAGATTAAACGCTGGTTGAAACCTTATTTCTGATCAATTAATGTGTGGTGTTTTACTTCTGCCGCCGCCAAAAGATAAATTATCGTCCGCTCCGGAACTGGTTATTCAATCTGCCACTGGAACGTCTGGATTAGCTGTGGGATCTGGTTTACTTTTCGTCTGATCTTTGAATAAAAATAGGTACTCTGCACGCCACAACGGCCACCTGATTGAACTCCCGCCGCGCAAACCGCGTGATAAACGCTATGCCAAGATTGCACGTTTCAGGAAGCGGCCACCGACGAACGCTGGCAACGCCGTGATAAATCGCCAAAATTCGCACGTTGTATGGGCTGCCATCGAGATTGAATCGCCAAGCAACCGTGATAACCGCCAGATTGCAATGCTATAGCGGCCACGGAGATTGAATAACCGCCAGCAACGTATAAATCGCCAAATTCGTACGCGTTGGTAGCGCGTATTATCGAGATTGACCGCCGGGCAACTGAGATAAATCTGCCAAGATGGTGATAAAATCAGCGCTAAGAGGATTGCCCATGATGGAGAACATGTAATGAGTAAATGAGTCTTATTGTCTCTTGCGCACGCGATGACTGGTGGCATCTAGCGTAATGTACTGGCAAATTTTAAACTTAAAACATTTCAGCGGGTCAGCTTTCACCAAAGTAAACCTAGCAGCTGCCGCTTGTTCATTGAATGTTAGGAATCCACAGTTTCAAAATCTCATCGAGCTTTTTCTTTCCAAAAAACCTTCCTTCCTGACAAAAAGTCAACAACAGAAGCATGGCAGTCCACAAAACTGTCTGGAAATGATCACAGCTGCGGAACACAGAGTTTAACGAGTTTGAAGGGAACTAAAGTCGCCAAGTAAGCTTCCTGATGGCTTCGTTTCAACAAACAAGTATTTCAAATAATAATGTCACACATAACCTCCGGAAATGAAATCGTCGTAGTTTTATAATTTTTTTTTAATTAAATATTTCAGCATATTAATTTAAAAAGATTTAATTGATTCTAAATTTACTAGAATTAAATTCCGGGATAATTCTCCAAAGCACCCTGTATGCATAGGATCACAGTCGTTGTATTTTCAGTGTGTTTGAACTGCCCCTGCAAGACCCACTTTAAAATATTAATTCTGTTATATAGGCCATTCCTTCTATCAATGGCGAAGTAAATCTACAAGACATCTGAGCGAAGCAGGCAGTCTCTGATATACTTCCTGCTTTAATGATCCTCTTGAACATCTAAGGCAAAGTGTTCCACCCAGGGCTCTGATAAAGCATATAAGGAAGCTATTCGTGAACTCTTCCAAAAATGAATTTTAAATAAAGGAAAAAAGTAATCGTCAGTTTTAAAACTGATGGAAATTGACATAGCGGAATGGCAATGCTTTTACTTACACTCACGACACACAATCTGACTCACTGATAAAACTTCCAGTTTGGTGTCGATGAGAAAGTGCGTAGAAACTTCTATTGAACAAAAAAAAAAAAAGGATTATAGTGTTTTAAATATCGACGAAAACATGCAGAAATTATAAACAAAATGTGTGTTATATATGAAAAAGACTTGTTCAAGAACTGAAATCCCAACACTTCATGCGCCGATTCCAATTGTAAATCTCCTGATTAGAGGTAGCAATATCAAAGGATCTGCCTACTTTGAGAGACTGCGTCAGAGGGGAAATGAAATCGAAATCTCCTGGCTAGGGGGAACTATGGGACTTTGAACCTTGTAAAACAAACTTTGGAGCCTGTGAATGATGCCTCACTTTTCGATCAATGGATGGGAAATAAACAGTCTTGGGCAAATGGAATGGAGTACAGAGAATGCCTAGTGGGCTGCGGAACGTTAGTCAAGTGGCTTCAAGAGTGGTCACCTGTTTTGCTTTGTAAACAATATATTTAATCTTACAGTAGTTTTACTATACTGACATATACTCTATGTATATAGGTCATTTTTTACTGTATATTTAGTTTGAGGCTCTAAATTTTTTGCACAAATAGGTGTATCCTATACAAACCAAAAAAGGTTAAATCGCTGATCTGTGGACAACTGGGCTGAAATCTAGAAAATTTGGTTGCTTTATATTAACTTTTCTATATTTTAACATCTGATACGTGAGAATAAAGGTAAGAAAGTAAACATGGTATCCTGCACCTTTATGCTGGGTGTGGGTATGGATTTTTTCGGTTTAATTGTATGGGCAGATTTTGCAGCCCGTTTTGAGATTGTGTCTAATAAATTTTAAAGCAAAAGGCTCTCTTCTGAAGGTCCTTTTCTAATTGTCCGTTTGTAAAAAAATTTTATTTTAAATTCCATTACATCAAGATTCCAGCCAATAATTTGGTTCAAAACACTGAAATCTTATGCAGCTGACAGAAATTAGACAAGTTTCATTAACATAATTCTCTTAAAGAAAGACTGGAATGTCTTTCTTTATAGAAAGATTAAAATTTCAAAGTAATTCTCGGTTTAAACCTGGGTATTCTTTCTATAACTCTGCATCATTGATATCCAAAGGAATCCACTCTATTATTTTATAATGTTTCTGCAATAAAATAAAATTAAAATTTATATATTCAAATAGAAAACATAAGAAACATCTTGAATTTGAATATTAATGTACTATAGAAAATACAGAAATTCATTTATATTTCAAAAAAAAGAAAATGTATAGCTTCATGGAAACAAGGAAGTATCCGTTGTAAAATTCTTCGGCGTTCACTTTTTCGGCACTGGAGAGGAAGGTAAATAAATGAAAAACTGAACCATTTATTAGAATTGCCCCTACCTGTACGTTATAAATCACCTTATTAGAAATTCTGTTTATATGTCATCAGACTAATAAAAAATAGCCACATATCGAAAGGTTAATAAATAGCATTGTCTATTACTGCATCTTATTTTTCCTACAAAATAAAACATATTGACAATAATTGAGTACATCTTGTGGTAACTAATTGACAACATGTGTGCTTTAAAAATACATTCCTTTCCCTCGCCAAACAGAACACCTGACAGAAGCTTCGTAATTTTTTTTTTCAGGGAAATCGCTCTGTCTTTGTCTGAAAAATCAGATGACGTTGTACAGCCACCTACAAAAAAATACTAAAGAATATATTATGGAAAATTCATCTTAATGGCTCCGCAGCAAAACTTTACACTCCAAATAAATTTTCATCACAGAATCTACCACAGATGTTCTACAGGATGGGCTTAACTTTATCCTAATTTTCAACGACGCCAACAGACAAATAATCGATGGCCTTCCCCTTCTGAATATCGATTCGCTTATCTCTGATCGAGTGATTGGGGTGCTTACCAACTCGACGCAAACGGATTGCGGGTGAACGCAAAACTATCTTCTTCCAGTCCGCTGTTTGGGCGAGAGAGATGATGACGGAAAACATGACTAAGGACTCCTGTTTGAAGGATTCTCGCCAGAAAGTGAGATGTTCATTTCCTCTCAGATTTGCATCGGGAATATCCGTGCATTTCTCGATTAATCGGAATTCATACAGCCCTGGCAACATTATTAACGATACAAGACGAGTAATTGTAATTAATTGCATGAAATTTAGTTTATATTTTATCGTTTGCTGACATTAATGCGAGATTCATTATTACATGCAAAGGATATGAATGCTATACATCTGCTACTTATGCTTTCAAGTTGTTCTAATTCTGACCAGTCTCTATAGTTAATTTTAATTTTTTTGAAACAATAGCAATTTTTTTAAGTAGCGCTAACTGGTTCATTAACCCAAGTCGAGTGCATCTGACATTTTACCTGCTGTTTTTTGGTACTTAAATTACTTTAAACAATTACTAACAAATTCACGAAAATGGCTCTGACTTTTGGAACGCGCTTGAAAACACCTAGACTAAGGATAAGTCTTTTGTTATATTGGTCTTTTCGTTGTGATTTGGTATCCTCGCATGATGGCACATGCGTAAATTATGGCAGCACGGTTCCAGAAAGCATCTGGGTGGTCCTTGTGCCGGTTTCATAAAATCGCCTGCCTATTTTTGCAGTCTAACAAAGCGCTTACTGTCCCTCGGAACGAGTTAAAAATGTCTAAACAGTACATGCATTCCCAGAGATTTTCAACCTACATCTCACTTTCATGAACAATGGGCCGAAATAATACCGCGTCCATGGAATTTTAATGATTTCTCCGTGTAGATTGATGTCAGACAACATTTAATATAGTTTTTAATTAGATGGATATCTGGTTTGATGCTACACTCAAGTAATTTGGGACAAATCAATTTTGAATTAAGTGCTATTTTCTAAGTAACACGCTACCTGAAAGTCAATTTTACACAGCCAAGAGAACAATGAAAATAATGAGAACAATATGTCTTCTTCTAAATAGGGAGGTGAGTATAAATTTTTCTCTGATTAATTCACAGGTGCTGTTCCTTGGGGACTCCGGGCTCTGCTTCTTTATGATATCTTTCTGGATGGAGGGATTTTAAATTCACCTTGGGAAATTTTATATGCAGCAGGTGATGGTGTAATCTCCACTACCTGCTTCAAACTGCTAAATTTAACTATAAATGGAAAATAATAGGTTTAGATAGAGCTATTGTACTTTTGTAATATATATATATAATCTGCTAGGGAAATTTCTGCTCTAGAATAGGAATTATTAGAGCAAAGTTTGGTAAATTTCAACTCAGAGATAAAGAAATGTGGTTTAGCTCTGGACGTTTATGCAATTTGAAGCAAATTAACTTGATACCCATTCCGCTTCATAATTCAGTTTTAATTTATGATCTTCTGCAAGATTCAAACAATATTTTTTGAAAGTAACAAGGTATGATCTAAGTGAGGTTCTCATACAGGGTATTCTAAAGGGACGACCTCGGAATAAGTAAGCTTTTTTTTTAAAATTTTTTGGAGATTCCTGCGTTCAACAACCAAACCCATTCAAGGATGTTTTCTCTATCGTACCGCACGTCTTGCGCCGTAAAGGGTTAAAACGCCTTTAAACCATTGGCAGGCCGACGTGGTTCTGGATGATGCCAAATCCCATGTGGTGCTGGTCTGGCCCTCGGCTACATTTAACGTACACTGCCTCCATACATGATCGTCAGTCTCGCACTGCGGATCCTCCGATCCTGAACAGCGTCGCACCGTGTGCCCATTTGTATATGCAGAGTTAATAAGTAATTTAAAGAAGAATCATAAATGGCGTGGAAATACACTCTGCCGGTGATCGAGTAATTCTTCCAATGGATTCACAATTTATCAAGAAATGTTCAGTAAGTATCTGAGAGTTTAAGTAGTTTATGGAAGTTTATATACATATTTGTATACTTTATTACTTTCAAATTAATCTCACACTAAAGTTATTTTATTATAAAGTAACTATAGGTTAACCTACTTTTACTGCAACAATCAAAATCTGAAATTTCATATCAAAAAAAACTGATACATACAGGTTTATGGGTTTCTTAATACTAAACTAAATTGATGAAGAAAAAATATTATCTAAGTTTCTGCCTTGCCACCGAAAAGTTATAGCAGATGAGAGAAATAAAAGTAAATCAGGTACCACGTGAACTTTGGGCAGATATTTAATTTGATTATAAAGAGCTACTGTACTTTGTGCATTCAATCCATATTCCATTGCAGAAGCAACAAGGAGAAGCTACTGAAATGGTTTCAGATCTGAATGGCAGTCAAACATGAGAAGGATCTGTACCAGCAACCAGTCTCCAAATCATCAACGTAACTAAACCATCAAAGTGAGTTATCCTCTAACGGGCGCATCCGGGGTGATAGGAATGAAGGCCAAGACAGTCATCAAAACGGAACTGAGAGTGAGAAACCACAGCCGTGAATCTTAGCTGTTTGACCAATCCTCCAGGAGGAGGTGTCATCATCGGAGGAAGGTTGCTAAACCTCGCCACTACTTCTGCTATACCCACAAGGGAAGCGAGAAACCCTGCCTCTACTTCTTATCCGGGACACAACTTCTCATCCACGCACCTTTGCCCACCTCCCACCTTGGGGCCAAACCCAAACACGCCATCACGACACACCTCCAGTGCACTCAAGGTCACATCCAGAGAGAAAGGTTTAGTTAGGAGGCGAGCCCTGGAACTGACAAATCGCAGAGCTGCAAGGCTGATTTTCCCTCTGCCCTTCAAAAATCTTAATTATGGATCTATTTCTACTTCCTGAGACTTTCAAGCAGCAATGAGAGGAAAAGCACGTCTCCTAACCAACCAAAAAATTTGGGAATAGAATCTGTGAGACTACTACCACCTTAAAACTTATGGAGCTGATTCATGCCTGTGGAGAGAGAGAGAGAAAGATTCGATGGGAGGTGGCCCTGAACCCGATGAAATCGCAGAGTCTGCAGTCACTCTTCTCCCTGTCCTTCCAAAAATCTTAGACCTATCAATAAACCCTTCCTGAATTCCATGAGCCGATTCATGCCATGTGAGAGAGGAAACTCAATGGAGGCAAGGGTCTTGAACACGACAACGGTGGAGTTCTGCAGTCAGATTGATCTTACCCCTGTGTCCTGAAACTAATTGACAAATTCCTTTTAGAATTTTGGCGATTGACTGTGCCTCATGTGAGAGAAAGATCTGATTATGCGGCCTTGAACCTGGCCAAACGTAGAGTCTGCAGCCGATTTTCTGTCCTCAAAATTCAATAGACTACTGCAAATTCTGAAAATTTTATGGAGCTGATTCACATGGGAGAGAGCAGCTTGATGCTTCGATGGAGGCGGGTCTTGAACCCTACAAATCGCAGAGTTCGCAGTCGATTTTCTTCCCAGTGTCCTTCAAAATCTTAATTAGACTAACAATAAATTCTTTGAATTTTATGGAGTCGATTCATGCTTATGAGGTGTATGTCAAATAGGCTGCTCCTATTTAATTTTGGAACCCACTGCACGTCTTGCAGGAGGAGAAATGACGTGACATCCCACACAACGTATGAAACATGCCCGTCGATAGTAGATGAAAACGGCAAGTACGGTTGTTATCTGTGAAGTCACGTGCATTGATGCCCTTGCTGCATCTATTAACTTTAAATAATTCAAGTAAGCAATAAATGCATGCAATGGGTTTTCTTAATTAAAGGAAAACACAGAATTATTCCCGGGGCTGCATAAATGCGAAACAATTCCCACCCTTGTCAGTCACGCATTTGTGAAAAATCTGAAAATTCTTCTCAAACGCGAATCCGTACGTAACAATCACACCATAAATCCACACGTTTTATCTTACGCAAACATTTAAATGTACTATTCAACATTTCGCCTATCCACAGTAGCCGGAGAACAATTTTTCGAGCCGTTTACGAGCTGATAGCAGAGGCACGCGGAGGGGTTTCGTGAAATCTGCAAACCGTAAAATTATAAAGAAAACACGACGCGCAGAAATAATGAGAAAAAAATGTTTGGTACTCGTCATGCCGTTGCGAACGTCAAATTTTGCATCGGCAATGAAGGATCCCTTTTGGTTTACTAATGAGTTGCGTCTGGTCTTGCAGGATGTGTCTGGAAATTATGCAATGGAAAGGGTACATATGCATTCTGCACTTCTCTGCCAAGTGTGTGCTTTTTCGCTCGTGCTAAAAGACTGTTCTAGAAATTCTACCGGTATAATTTTGATTTAATTCTGGAATAGAAATGTTACTGCTGAGAACCCTCAACGGAAACATGGAGTCGGTTTGACTCCTGATCTAATATTAATTTCATTCTGAAATTTTTCAACTAATTAATTTATAAAAAAAAAAAACTGTTGACGAACATCAGGGCACTGAACTTTTTCCTGGAGTTAAATCTGACCCATACGTGGAGTCAATTTGACTCGTAGGGTTGGTAAACTTCCAGCTTAATTGGAGACAACATAACCTGCATAGACACAGTCTCAAGATCTATAAATTGAATAGGTAGGCGGAGGGTTTTCTCCTCTGCTTGCAGGGGGCGAAGAATTGAATTGTTGTAATCAAAATGACTCCACGTTTCCATTCTGGGGTTTTCTGTTCATGAAATGGTTGTCTTTAAAACAACCAGTGTGGGTTTGGGAGTGTTTTCAACGCGAGTAATCAACTTTTAAAATTAGGAGTATGCGATTATACAGACCGACAGACAGTCAACCATTTGACAGATTTGGCCCAAAATTTGATACGGACCTACATTCCTGATGATAAAAATGTGTACCAAGTTTTATCCATCTAACTATTCAAGTTTTTGAATTATAGTGTTCACATGAACACGAACAGACGGATTTTGTTCAAAATTTGATAGAAACCTACAAATTATGTGCCAATATCACATACCAAATTTCATCCCCATAGCTCTAATGGTTTTTGAGTTATCGTGTTCACAGACAGACATAATTCCAAAGTTGTGTTTTTCGGACTCAGGGAAGTCTAAAATGTGGAGATTCGTCAAGATCTCGAGTTCGAATTTTTTGACGATTACAATCTTTTCTCTTTGTATACTTTGCATACGAGAAAGTAAAAAGGATTTGAAAATCAAAAGCACAGATGCAAAGTTTAGTTTATTTGTTTGACGACCTGTTTTGAAGCTATGCGAGACCCATTTTGGAACAGACTCGCCATTTTGAACCGTGATCAACTAACGAGGACGACCCCAGAGCAGGTGTTGCCTTCTTAAAACTTCCACATATACCAACGGGGGATGTATAATCCCAACGTATTTAACGTGTGTGAGTGAGTGAGTCATTTTTTATGGCACAAGCGCCAAGCTGCGCCAAACAATTGAATAAAATCTATGTTCTATAAAATAGGTTTCAAGTAAAGAAATTTAACAAGCTAAAACACAAATTCTTTAAGTAATTAAATAGCATTAATAAAACCGATACCCACAATGAATTCAAACAAATTAGGTTGGGGAGGATCTCCCAGCAGCAACTCACTCAAATTTGGGTAAGCTTTGCTGAACCATCTCAACCCGAGATTGTTATATTTGGCACATTCCGTTAAAATGCGTCGAACAGAAATATCTACAATGCACGTCGAGCAAACTTAACGTGCACGACAGGCCCGCGTACACGGCGGGTGTACGGTAGAACGGGCCTCGAACCCGCGATCTTCCGATCCCAAAATTTAGACACGACCAGTAGGTAACCGTGGTTATATTGACTAATGCAAGAAGTTCAGCATTTACAAACCCTTGACAGATCAGTTTTGTTTTGACGCACATACATACTGTCTGTCCGCCGCGAGAACTGTGGCCGCCAATATGTCTAGTTTACGGCGGTCGCTTAAGAAACATGATATCGTAGGAAGAATCCATTTCTAGTAGGTAGAAGTTCAGGTAGGCAGTGCTACATTGGCGCATTTAGCGCCAAATGAGCTATGTATGGTAGGAGAGAAGACGAATGACCAACTACTCTTTTTACCACCGCAAACTGGCGCCAAGAACAAAATAAAACTCCGACTTCGGTCGGATTCCTCCTATTCGAAATGGATCTTCCCTAGCATAACCAGTTGCTATAGCGACCGCCGTAAATAGACATTTTGGCGGCCACAGTTCTAGTGGCGGACAGACAGTAAAACGAGCGTCGCTAATGTGTTTCAAATACAAAATGTTTTGAAGTAGCTTGAAGGCACTTGACCTTAAAGCTAACGGCCATCTAAATAATTCTGCAACTTTTTGCAATTCCTTGATTTTTATAATTATCAAAATCAATCAAGAGTGTGAGAATGATGCACCATCCAGAACAGCACGTCAGAGGTGACAAATGAGTGCAGAAGGTTATAAAGGGAAAAAGACTTCCCTGATTTTTCATTCAACATCCCCGTTGTGAGAGTATTTTTTTCTTCGGCATAATCTCAAAGTTAATGGTTAACAATGCCCAGCTGGGCCGGTGCAATATTACCTAGCGCTCCTGGGCAAAGAAAAATTTATGCGGTCCTTACTATTATGTACTTACATATTAACATACCCCAATATAGTGTACAAATTTGATATAAAAAATTATAGTTTTTCAAATAAACAAATAAATTGCGCAAAAAGGAAAAACAATCTTTGCACTATCTTGCTTTTAACTCTTTAAACCCGAGGCGACTTTTTTGTTCTAGCTCCTTTAAAACCGGGACCTTTTGGGAGGAAGCGACCTGAATTGGACTCTCCCAATCTGGGTGGTCATTTACCACGCCAGCCCCTGCTATAACCTTCCCTTAAGGCGCACGGAAATGGGCTGCGGTTTGCAAGGATAATTGGACCCACCCCCTACCGCGCCTATCTCCTAAGCGATCTCAGAACCTCACCTCCCCACAAAAGAAGCCAACTGCCTCAAACCGGCCTTCGTTGTTAACCCTCCGAGCGGCGCAAATGACTTTTTCTTGTTCAGTTCAAAAGCAGACAGCTCGTATTTATATTTTCTTAAACAACCATGGATAAAGTATTCTTAAGATTTCAGAGATATAATTAAGTGCAAAGCAGATTGATTCACTTACTTTAAACTCCAAGACTTCTCACCTGATAGCTAAAAGTTCAAAATAAGTTGGCGCTCAGAGGGTTTAAGGGAAATTTTTAGACCCCCCGGGACCGACTTGCTCGGTGTCAGATGGTTAAAGCATCAATTCACTGACATCCTTAATATAATTCATTTACAGTATAGACCAAAGGAACATCACCCCGCCCTGCCTAAGCATCCGGGCCGCCGCAACAGATAGTCGGGCACTGTGGTTCCTGCATAATAGCCCCCATTACGAGCGGCTGATGCAGCAACCCCCCGTTTTACCGGGGTGCGACCCGTCTTCCCAAGTGGGCCCAAAGAGCCACACCACCATTATTGTGCCATCGGGTTGACGAGATCCTGCTTACTTATACGGTAGCCTCTCCTCCGCGACCCCCCGGGGGGCCCCCCCCCCCCCGATGGGGTCATTTACAGTATAGTTAAATAATATTACAATCCAATATTTATAAGGAGGGACGAAAATCCGACGAACGAATGACAAGCTCATTCGATGCTTAGTTGATCCCCTAGAGCAGAGGTTCCCAACCTGTGGTACGCATACCCCTGAGGGTACGCGAAGGACCAGTTGGGGTACGAGAACTCAAAGTCGGTAATGGTGGACTCTAAAAAACGTAAGAGATTAAAAATATTACAAAATTACGTTTCCCCATGTTCGTGTAAAAAATATAAGTGTAAGTTGTGCAAGTCCTAAACCTACCCTCAAAATAAGAAAAAAGGAAGTGTAATTTTTAGCTATCCTTATAAGTTAATGCGAAATTCATCTGTTTTGGGGCTGAACTAATACTATTGTAAAAATGGAATAAAATGTAAAATAAAAAACAAGTCCTGTAAATGTTATAAATTCCAGTCATTTGACTCTTAAGCTTACCTGAGCCCATAACATAATTGATAAAAACTTTTTTATATAGACGGATGGTTGGTGGGGTGAATGTAGGGGTACGCGAAAATAAAAAGACTAATCAAGGGGTACGCGAGGGGGGAAAGGTTGGGAACCCCTACCCTAGAGGCACCTGGTGATAAAAACGACCCTAGTGTCTAGTTCTAATAATTGTTCCGAATTTGAGCACACGGTGCGTGGAAAGGATGATTAAAGGCTAAGGAAGTATCTATCAAATTCCAAGTACGGTTGAGCAAATGCGAAGACGGTTGCAGCGAGAGCAGAATTCCCTCGCATTAAAAAGAGAAAAAGATGGAAGTCGATCGAGCAAGCAGCTTATGAGTCAGTCTCTGGGAGCCGGTCCATGAAGCAGCTGCGGGAGTCGGCAGTTCTGCCGTTTAAAACTGGTCTGCGACTAAAACTAGTTTTGCATTAAACTGGAGATTTTGGCTAAAGCAAAATGCATGAAAAAAGTGCTCAGAGTTCTCTTTTATTGCAAAAAGAAGCTGAAAATTTTACAGGGTGTCCACATTTATCGTGGTCCAATAGCTAATTTCTAAACCGTTAGAGATAGACATATAGTTCCAATTGGAAAAATGCTTTAAATGAAGGGAAGAATTATAATACAGTATGCAAACAATCAATGATTTAAAAAATTTTTTTATAAGATTATTATTTAAAAAAAGCAGAATTAAAACTGGACAAGAATTTTTTTAAAAAAATATTATACAAAAATTAAAGTGAATAAATGAATTTAATTGTAAAAAGAAATGAAGTTAGAAAAATTACGACAATGTTTAAGAAGAATTATAATATATGTTTTTGAGTCACTAAATATATCTCTGAAAAAAATACGAATTCCAACTTTTTATACGGTCCTATCAGTCATATTTAGTAAAGCATTCCTGACATTCCAACATTTTACACAAAAAAAGTCCCACTCTTCTGCAACTAAGGGGTCTATTCTTTGGATTGGGAGACGTCCTTTTCCGTTGTTAACGTGCGGAAAAGTGACGTCTCGTACCAGAATAGACCCGTAAAACTGAGCGAGTTCTGGAGCTACGAATTTAATGATTTTTAATCAATCAGCGGCCTCGTCGAGCAAGTGATGTGCATCGATTGGTGGATCGTCTTCAAGACGGCTATTGAAAAAAAATTATATTTTCAAAATTAAATTGGCGCGACGAACTAGACGTGTATCACGTGCTGTGTCAGTGATTGGGTGGCAAAAAAAATTTATAGGCACCTAGAAATACCCCGGAGTACAGCGAGTCGACAACAAAATTTAGTCACAATTGTTTTATATATATATAGTTTTAAGCAGCTAAAATGAATTAAAAATTTAATTTTTCCGCAAAAAGTGGGGGGAGGGGCGACTGCCACACCCGAGTCGCCACCACTAATCACGTGAGCATGAATTGCCGCCTTGGTAAATAAAAAGGATTTCATATGGAAAAAAATGTAAAATTAGTTTCATCTAAACAACTTAAAGGTAATCCTTTTTTCCCAGAAAAAATTTTTATAAAATATTTCTTAAAAGGAACTTCAAGCCCCCCCCCCATCACAAAAAAAAATTACACTGGGAATTAAAAATAAGCATATTTTAATTAATCACTTTTTTAAAAAAATAATTTTATTTTGGCAGCAGTTGTATAAAAGTTGCAGTTAACCGTAGAATGAGAATTCCCAAAACATGATTTAAAACAATACAAATCCTGATCGTGAATAATATTTCGAGTATGGGAACCCAACCCCGACCTTGGAACTTCAAACCACGCCCACATGCAGGTACATAACGCTGAAAATCACTCCTTTCTAACTGAAGTGACATTGTTGGGGAGTTGTCAACTTTGTCTAGCCTGCTACCACGCATAGTAAACTGTGATAACTATTTCACGAAATACACAGAAAAAGAAAATCCTATTATTTTTAAGAGAAAGCATTCCAGTATTAAAAATAACGAATAAAGCATGATTAGTCAATTCCTACTTAGGTCAACAAAGAAAAAATTTTTAAAAAAAGGAAAAAAAATTGAAAAAACTGTATTAACATCGAGTGTCATCCACTACAAGTTTTAAAAAATGTATTTGAACTTGAGTGGATGAACAAAAAGTATTTTATTAACGGTTGAAAATTTGAACAAGATATATAAATATAAATAGAGAGAGTGTGAACTCTCCCTATTTATATTTATATATCCTGTTATATATATATTATCTTATAGTAGGAATTGAAAAAAGAATGCGTAATTTTTCATCAAATATTTTGTTATTTAAAATCGAATAAGATGCTATATTTAAATATGAGGAATTTTTATTTTGATTTATTTTAAAAGCAAACTAAATTCGAAATAAGAGTTCAATATAAATTATTATTTGCAAAAATTTCAAAACAATTTACAAAGTTTCTGAAACAATTTCCTTAAAAGTAAATAGATGTCGAGTCGAAGTTTACAACAATATTTACACTAAGTTTTTTGTTACCAATTTCGAACATAGATTCTCCTATTGAAGTACAATAGGCAATAACTTTTACAAAAAAAAGTTAATATGCAAAATTAAATCAAATTAACCGTATAATTAAAAAAAATCGTACAGATAATGATATGTGGTTATTGTTAATTGCTGGATGTTGAGAATATCTGCAAGGAAGTTCTTTCAAGTTTAGGGAAATAAAGTCGCAGATAATTACATCAAATAAAGTCATCAATCTTTTAAATAAAAAGCTCATCGGATGAAATTTCAATGTAATCAAAATATTTTTCAACATTCTTATTGATTTCCTTCAATGCAATCTTATGTATTTTATAATTTAATTTGTTTTAAGTTGAACCATAATTTGTTTTGAGTTTAATATAATTTGAATGAAGATGTTTAAATCTTTATATATTTGTTTTTAAAATATTAGATGCATGAATTAATTAACATATTTTATTTTAGTAGGAAAAAATTTTCGATGAAATTTAAAAACAGACTGCTCATGAATTTGTTGCCCAAAAAGAACTTTTCGTATAAAAAAAAATCGCCTACTTCAAGTTAAAGGAACTGTATTTTGCAATTCTTTTTCTCTTACTTTTAAGTTTCATTTCAACATTTCATTAGCAAAATATTGCAAAGAAATTTACGTAGAATAAGTAATGTTTATGAATGTTCTGCCAAATCGGAACTTTTATGAAGAG
Organism: Araneus ventricosus; assembly: GCA_013235015.1. Taxonomy (NCBI): domain Eukaryota; kingdom Metazoa; phylum Arthropoda; class Arachnida; order Araneae; family Araneidae; genus Araneus; species Araneus ventricosus. The sequence goes on from BGPR01000420.1 coordinate 605,436, forward strand.
AAAAAAGTCGTTTGTTTGTTCTAACATGATATATAAAATGAGAAATTATTATATTAATGTTGTCATACTTTTAGTTCTACTGCAAAATTAGTCATCGTCATTTTTAAAAAATGGTTCGATTTTTCTGCAATAAATATTTGAAAATTGTTATTTTTCATTCATCGAATCAAAATTATCGATCCACATTTCCTTTCTAAATTTTAAGAAAAACATCTTTCGAATTATTTTACTTTTGAGTTTCGTTTAAACATTTCATTAGTCAAGTTATGCAATGAAATTTCAGACGAAAGAATAAAATAAAATTTAATGCATTTCATACCAAACGAGAATTTTCACGAACTATTCAAAAAGAAATCGTTTGCTTTCTCATTTAACTTGATACGTTTAATGAGATATTGCCATATGAATGCACAAATACTAATTTTTATACTTCTAATAAATTAGACATCGTGATTGAAAGAAAATGACACTATTTATATGCAATGAGAAACAAAAGGTAATTTATCGCTTGTCATAACTGAATAAAGTTTTCTTTTCAGAATTCAAGTACATAATTAAACTCGATTGTTTCGACCATGGAACGCATTTAAATTTCATAAATGAACACAAATGTACTGCATTTTATGCATACAGACGGCAAGGCAAACGAGTGAGTACCCGCATAGAATGAATCATTCACTGGAACTTTTTCTTAACGAAATAGGCCAACAGCGTAGGAGAAGAAAACGAATTAAAACAAACGACAAATCAAAACTAACCTTTTGCATCGTTCCTAATAATCACAGCACAGGGTATATTCACAACAATCCAGAATAATATGCCACTGTACACTATAAAATTCACACTAGCGCTGTACAAAAACACCACACACTGAAAGAAAATATTTACAACCGACCGATTTTTCCGCGGTACAATCTCCCAGTTTACGATACGGGGATTCGATTGAAGGCAGAAAGTTTGTAACGTCAACAGGTGGCTCTGAAAATCGTCAGGTTGAGTTGAGGTGCTCCATTGGCTGCGGGAGTTGAAAGACAGGTAAGGCATGTGAGAGGACTGGCGATTGGTCGGTTGGAACGCGTAGGTATGCAGGGTGGAGAGGAAGGGCAGGTTGTAAAGTTGATTGAGGCAGTGGAAGGTGCCGGTCGCCAACTAGAAATTTTGACGTCGAGTTTAGACGGAGTGTGGAATGAACTGGCCGTGTCTATAATGACTGGATAGAAGAAAATATTGTCGTCTTGCTTTTTTAGATCATTAAGCGTTTGTTTCATTTTTCTTTCCTGGCTGAATTCCGGTGTGGAGAAAGTTACGCGAAAAATTAATATTATCATTATATCACAGTCTTTTTAAATTTTGGGAGAAAAAAAAGTTTGATTCTAATTTTTTTTTTCGTTTTTTTTTTTTATTTACGAGTAATAAGAATAAAAAAAATCATTTTTCGTTTTTTTTTTATTTACGAGTAATAAGAATAAAAAAAAAATCATTTTTCGTTTTTTTTTTTATTTATGAGTAATAAGAATAAAAAAAAATTCATAAACAGTCATATTTTCTCATTTGTTTATAACTGTTATATCTAATATGTATTCTATTTAGCATGCGTTGTACATTTTATCTGGTGTATTCTTTTCTATTACTTAATTATTTGAAGCTTGGTGGGTTATTTTCTGAACCACTCTGAGTGGTGCATCTTTTGTGCATTCTTGATGAATAGCGCATATTATAAACACCATATAATAACAAAAAATTAATTTTTAGGAATTGAAACAAATCAATAACAATATTTTTCAGCTTCCTAAAGCGCAAAATCAATCCTTACACTCACACTTGTATAATTATGCATCTTATAATCTTTCGTACCAAAAGAATTAATTCACTGACAAAGAGCCCCGTTTTGCGTTTGCGCCCCATGTACTATTGTAAAAATGAAATATTTCAGTATGCCTGATTCAGTGGCGAAGCGACCGGGTGGAAAGGGGGGTATCGATGCCCCGGCGCCAGTTTTAGGGGGCGCCATGGAGTCAAATTATTATTGCGTTTGTGCCATTTTTAAAGCAAAATATGATGAGGGGGCGAAAAAATAATTCCATACCCCTGGCGCTTGCTAAGCTTCTGATGACGACTGGAATAAAAAAAATCATATTATTTTCCGGGAGCCACTTACCCTCGCTACGCCACTGGCCGTGGTGACAAACGTCAATGAGTTTATGTCATTTATTAAATTCAAATACAATGAGGGCGAAAAATACCATGCTCTGGGTGCCGTTTACACAAACTAAGCCACCCATGATGAGGGGGGACGAAAAAAGCATATTATGACCCGGGCGCCACTGCTTCTCGCTACGCCACTGGACTGATTCACCTATAAAGTTTGTCTAAAGACTTTTGAATAATGTGACCAGTCGTCCTTCTTTAGGGAGGACAGTCCTCCTTCTATAAGTTCTGTCCTCCCTCAAAAAGTGTACAAGAAATAATGTTACAAATGTTTTTAATACGCATTTATCATACTATAGAGTATTCCGTAGTATTGTTGTAATGAATAAAATGTTTCTTTTATTTATGATATTTTTTTTATCTTCAGTTCATTCGTATCCTCCATTTCACTGGAAAAAAAGTTGGTCACCTTATTTTGAATCACCCTGTATAATCAATATAAGCAATAGGGTGATTATGGACCTTGTTTAGCTCCAACTTTTTAGAAGTGTGATAATTAATATATGACACTTGCACACAAGAAATTTTCTTAAACAACGATAGAAGAATGGCTGTCGTTATAATTATTTATTTCTCATGTATTTTAAAATATTATTTTCATTTTCTCGTATATAAAGCAAAACGAAAATATTGTTAGTGGCAAAAAAATTCCAACCTTGAGATTTTGATGAATTCCGTCGTTTTTCAGACTTCCCAGGGTTCGGGGGAAAAAAGGGGAAAAATTGATTTATGTCTCTCTGTCTAAAAAACATAATTAGCTAAACAAGGGAAATTTTGTATGTCTTTATTATACCAAAATTTTTTATCCGTGCAAAATTTTAAACAAAATCTATTCAAGGAAAGCCTGTCCACGACGAGATCTCTGCCCGCCAAGTTGTCTAGTTGGTGACGGTCGCTATAGCAACTGGTTATGCTACGGAAGATCCATTGCGAATAGGACGAATCCGACGGAAGTCTGGGTTTTATCTTCTTCTTGGAGCCAGTTTACGACGGGAAAAGACTAATTGAGCATTCGTCTTCCCAGTTTTGGCACAGTTGCGCGTTCTTTCCCATTTGGCATTAAGTGTACAAGTGTAACAAACTTGAATGAACTTCTACCTACTCGAAATGGATTCCCCGTACGGTAAATTGTTTCTATAGCGACTGCCATCATCCAGTCAACTTGGCGGAAAGAGATCTCGTGTTGGACGGACAGTGCGCATCTGCTTGTACTGCAGCTCAAAAACACAACCAACTAGATAGGTGAAATTTGGCATCTATTTTTCCCAGATTAGAAAAAAAAACTGTCTTCAATACAGAGGATCTTCTTCCTTTACATTACCGGCTCTTACAGAACCACTCCAACGGCAGCTCTGCAAACTATTATAGGTATCATGCCATTTCATCTTAAAGCTCAACAAGAAGCTATTTTCATCAACGTCACATGTCTGAGTAAGGAACTAAAATTTGAAGGTCTCTCCTATCAGCCAAGGGATTATGCATTAAAAACCAAGAGCCTAACCATCCATCCATCATTATTTAATATCATAAATCAAATTTCAACAACAGAGCCCTACAAAGACGACAACAGCATCATGTTCTTTACAGATGGTTCCAAAACACAAATGGGAACAGGGTGCTCTTATTGCGTATTCTAAAACGGCATCAAAGTCTTAGAATAGAAAAGGAAAATTAGAAAAATTCCACACAGTGTTTCTGGCCGAATTAATTCGACTGAAAGAAGCGATCATCAGAGCAAGTGAAGGGAACGAAATAACTAAAATTTGGACAGACAGCCTTTCGAGTGTAATGGCAGTTCTTGATCCTCATACCCCTCATCAACTTGTCCGAGACATTCAGTCCCTTCTCACACAGAATCGAAATTTTCCGGTTAGATGGATCAAAGACCATGCTGGCTATCGGGGTAATGAAGAAGCCGATACTCTCGCCAAAAAAGCCATCACAGAAGGCGTTGTAGTGAAAGCTCTAAACCCTCGACTTAAACAACATTTAAAATAACTGTGTTTTTTTTTTAAATGGCAAAATCTTTGGGATAATGGAAGCACTGGGAGTTCTGTTCATAAAGTCCTCAAAACAGTTCACCTAAAACCAGTCTTTTGGGCACGTGAAGAAATTCTGTTTGTCGCAGGACACGGTCCATTCCCTTCATTCCTTAACCGTTTCCATTTATCGGATATTGATTCGTGTGCCTGCGGAGAAGTCGGCGATCCCATCCACTATGCGACATCTTGCCCATTGACTCTCTCTTGGCGTATTAGGAAACCTACTTCACTAGAAAGTGTGTGGTACCAAAGAGCCCTAGAGAATCCGAATTGAAGAAAAAGAATAATAAACATGATTAAATTCATAATTTACAATGAACACATAATGCGAATGGAATAAGCACTCACCTACCTATGTACAATAACTCTAGATTATCCTGCATTCAACACACTGAATATATTAAGTCCTTCCTTTCTCATAAATCTTTAATAGCAATCTTCCTATTCCTTGTATTCCACAATTAACACTCAGGGACTCCCCATCTCTAATACGTTACTCAAAACTTGAGCATTGATGAAAGCTTCCTCATGTTGTTCGTCATCACCTACATTTATCACTTTTCTTTCATTCACACCGTGCTATTCAATATATTGTATATATTCCTTTATTTTGTTGTCAATTCTGTGTGTTAACACCAGCTTTGTAATTTCTCCATTTGTCATTCTTCTCTTGCTGTAATTTCTATTTACATCTCAATAAAGTCCACCTACATCTATACCAGTCCTGATAGGAGCCACATGAGCTCTATAGACGGCGGTGTGGTGTGGTGTTAAAGGTTAAAGGCTTATGATTTTAATCACTAGAATTGTTCATCTGTATCCCTATACTGGACCAATTCCATCACTTGGTTGAGTGTCTGCCTATCTGTTGTTGATTATGTGAAAGTGCTAATTCAAAAACGTAACAAGCATGGCCTAACACATCATAATATTTGTAGTGCGCTCTACGGTCGTTTTTGTGCTGACTTGTCTTCAGATTCAGTGTGAGTGTAAATCTGAGAGTGATCAGCTGTCCTACCACCAGGAGAAAAACCCTCACCAGAGTTGCCTCAAATGGACGAATCAAAGAAAGGAAGAATACGGATATAAAATCAACTGCAACATTTAACAACCTAAGCGCACTTCCGTTAGGCGAGGAATTCTTTTTCGTCTATGCCAAATGAAATAAAGCCCTTTTCCTTAACCCCCAAAATGCAGTGGAATATCCCGTTTCCATAACGACCGCCACCCGCATGTCTGGTGTCTAGGGTTTATCTCATGGCGGTAGGACAGAGCGTACATTGTGCTGCTCGAACAGGGTTGCCATATTGGCCTTTTTAAGGCCAAATTATGGAAATTTGGCCTTTTTCAAAGCCCTTGGCCTTAATTTCATTTTTTGGCCTTTTTTGGCTTTATTTTCGTTAATGACTTTTAGAACAATTTTTAATTAATTATTCTATTGTTTTTTAATAAATTTTAAATATTACACATTTCAAATGATTCATAATGAGCTGTCAAACTAAATAGTTCCTGAATAGAACCAGAACATTTTAAATTTTTTTCACTTAAATTTTAGTTTAATAAGACAGCATTGAACGTATCCCTTTCAAGTGGGATTCGTTTTCATGAAGGATGGCCTTTTTTCTGATGGCAAACGATGTTTTCAATCAATTTGTCGAATTTGGCCTTATTTTTAAGAAGGTTTGGCCTTATTTTGTTATTTTGATCTGGCAACCCTGTGCTCGAGCCATGGGTTTACACTGGTTACAATGGTTTTTTTACTTATAATAAATTGAGTTTACAGCCCACTTTTCCAATGTTCTCGTCATTCAGTTATGATCAGTAACGATCACGTCACCTTTAACACTACACAACACAGATAAATGAATTTTAACATGCGATTTTATCAAAATTGCAGAATTGTCTCATGCGAGTGCATAGAAATGTCTGTCTTTCTGTGAATTCTGTCCCCTCGCAAGAGATAATTCTTCAATAGCTGAAAAATCCTATCTCTATTCTAAAATGTCTTTTCCTTTCCAAATATTCATTTCGACTTTTCCATTTCTATCTTCTTTTATCTCCTTGTCTTTTTAGCACGTCTAGTTTTATGTGAGTACAGTAAAACCCCGATTAACCGAACTCGGGTTAACCGAAACCGGAAATGCTTCTGAAATCGTAAATCCAAAAAATATACTTACTATACTGCATGGAAATAATCGCGAAGGCGAGACTTTTTTTGCAACGACATCCCCACTTTTTCTTTTAAGCTCCCCAAGAAAGTCAGTGATTAATTTTATAAAGCTGAAATTGAAATTAATGGGTATTAACAATATTAATTACGATATTGTTTGCCTGTGCCTATAAAGTGCGTTGCACCCGAACTCGCAGTTACGAATTTTGCGCCCGACGGAGGGTTAATTTTAATAAAGAACATAAAGTGTAGCCTATAAAGAGAGTTTTGAATTCGTTTTACACTCAAATCATTTCGGAATTTCATGCTATAATTCGATACAAAATAGTAATGGCTGTTCAAGGCTTAACTGAAAAAATCGTTATCCAAGGCATCCCCTTCCCTTTCGGTCGGTTAACCTTACGGTGACCATTTATTTTCCCCTTGAAAAAGGGACATGTACTAATTTTTAGGTAATAGTATGTGTTTCAAGAAAAACATATTTCTTCAGTTTATATTTATTAATTAAAAAAACAGAAATTAACATTTGAAAATAAATAATTTATGAGATCATATATTATGCTGAAGAATTTTTTTTTTGCTTTAATATATTTGCTGTTGATTCCAAATAAGAATAAAATTCTTGGCACGATTTCTTAATTATTATTATTATTATTTTGGTAATTAACATTTCTTTAAGAATTTCGACTAAAAACTGTATTTTTTTTTTTTTTTTTTTTTTGCTCGTCCGCAATTTATTCATAAGAGAAAATGCCATTCAAATTACTTGTGTGAAAGTGTTTAAACAATTGCAACCCACGATTTTCGGTTGAAACATTCCCAGTGTTACATCCCGTCACATTTTGCAGTGTAATGTAGTTCGAAATAAGTGCTAACTAGCAGGTTTCTGATCAACTTGCATATGTATGAAACGTATAGCGCATGCTCCGTCGCCGCTTTACTAGGCAATACCATCGGATTTTTTCACTTTTCGCGCATTTTTTGAAATTGTTACCGTGTGTAGCTCTCTTTCTGACAGCGGGACATTATGGTGTCGGAGGCTGTGCCTAGACACAGCAGGACAGGCTACCTGAAAACGGGACGTAGGATCACAGTAGTTAACCGGAGTTGCACTGTACTTAGAAAAATCTGTCTCTATTTGAAAGTAACAAGTTAGAAGGTGGGATTTGGTATTCGGTCGTTGCACCAGAATTGTAGATTTCTATCAAATCTGTCTACTGGAAGCCTGTCCGTCCTTGTGCATGTGAACACAAAGCTAGATAGGTTCATTTTAATTAATGATCTTTACGCCAAAATTGCAGATCTGTGTCCAATCCTACTAAACACGTCAATGGGTAAACTGTTTGTCTGCCCGTGTGTATGTGAACATAATAATTGAAAAATGCAACACATAAGATAAATGGATAAATGAAATTTGCTACGTGATCTTAACATAAAAATTGTAGTTCAGTATCAAATTTTACATCCGTTCAGTCGCATGAAAGAGTTCCAAAACGCATACTCGATTCTCTTCTCTATACCACGAAGCTGAACACAAAAAGCGCAAAATAGTGGATATATATGCAAAATTCTCGCTGGTTTAAGTTATATAGTAAATCCACGGTTAAACAAACTCGGGTTAACCAAAACCCGGATTATCCAAAATGCCTCTGAAATCACAAATCCAAAAAAAAACGAGCTGTACAGCACGGAAATAATCTCGAAGACGAGAATTTTTTGCAATGATATCCCCATTTCTTTTAATGCTCCTCAAAAAGGCCAGTAATTAGTTTTAGAATGACAAAATTAAAATTAATTGGCATTAACAATATTATTTACGATATTGTTTACCTGTGCCTTACAAGCGCATTGCGCCCAGACTCGCAGGTGAGAATTTTGCGCCCGACGGAGGGTTAACTTTAATAAAGAACATAAAGTGTAGTCTATAAAGAGAATTTTCAATTCGTTTTACACTCAAAACATTTCGGAATGACATACGGTAATTCGATACAAAATAGTAATGGATGTTCAAGGCTTAACCGAAAAAATCGTTATCCAAAACGGCACACCCTTCACTTTTTTTCGGTGGAATTCACTCGCCGGTGCGATTCTTGCGCCCGACCGACGAAAGGTTAATGTTAATAAAGAACAAGTGTAGCCTATAAAGAGTGTTTGGAATTCGCTTTACACGCAAAACATTTCAGAATTACATACTGTAATTCGATACATGATAGTAATAGACGTTCATGGCTAAACCGAAAACATTGTTATCCGAAACGCCTCCCCCTTCTTTAGTTCGGTTAACTGAGGTTGTACTGTACTTTGTTTCAAGATATTACTTTCAGCTAAGTTACGACCACATTCATCTTAAGGAATCACTTCCATATTTCAACTGAACGAACCTGATCTTTCTATTACTTGAAGAGCTTATTTGAATTTCTAATGCTCGGAGTTTTCCACAGCCTCGTTGCGTCATCCCGATATATCCTAACCAGCAAAAAATACTATTACCTTTTACTTCATTATACATTCACTCCCTTTCCATTTCACCTTCGTTCTGCATGACTCAGCGGCCTTTTTTCATTCCTTTCCATGTCTGCTGTGATGCATTGTGGCGTATTGAAAAAACGCGCACCGCCATCTCCTTCGGTGATGGATGGTGCGTTTCGAAGAACGACTACACCATTTCAATCTCCATTGCGTGAAGGAGATGTCTAGCTGAAACGTTATCACTCTCTCTTCTGTCTCTTTTTGACTTTCTAGTATGCGAAGCATACAGAGAGAAAGTATTTTAATCTTAGAAAAAAATGGGCCTCTAGATTTTGAGGAATCTCCAGGCTTGCAGCACCAGTGATAAAGGATTTAACGGACCGCACAAATGTAGTATTGAATTTTATATTTCATCCTAATTTAGTTTTTTTACTCATAGGTCAGACTTAATCAAAATCAATCAGTAATAATAATAATAATAATTTTAAACTAGCGCGTTGTGTTTTTGCAATAATCCAATGTTCATCCAGGCAATACCTTATGGATGTTGAGTCAACATGAGATTAATCACAAAGAAAAAACAATTAACTGCAAAATTTGAATATTTAATTAAAAGCAAGGCGAATTTAAAACAGAAGAAAAAGGATTAAAACCCACATAAAGAACAATGCTCTTACACTAAATCAACCTGATGCAGCTCTGAATAACATACATTTATTATAAATTATTAAAATATAAACGACAGTACACTGAAGATATTCTAGGATATATATTCAAATCTGAAGAGCATTAATACATGTATCTCAAATCTAATCACGAATAAAAAAAATATCAAACAATACAACTTCTCACATCACTATATATAAAAAAAGAACACCAAAATTTAAGAAGAATAAACATTCATTGACATGAAGTTCATGACACAAGCATTTGGATAACAAAACAACCCATCATTATAACAGACCAAATCAAAAATCATTCCCCATTTCTAAATGACAGATCAAGAGAAAATATTCATTATAAACTATTGAAATATAATTGACAGTTAACCACAAGTTATTCATGGTCACATTTAAATCTGAAATGCTCTAAAACAGTTATTTCATACCTATTCACATATGAGAATCAATCAATACACCTTCTCCCGTCATTGATATAAAAATTCACAACAATTATAATAATAAACCTTCGTTATTTTTATCACAACGCTCATGGATCCAAGCAGTAGGACATCCTGTTTATTACAGCGTTTGCAAGCAATGTACCAGAAGCTTCACAGAACTGATTTTTTTGTCAAATGATGATGCCCTAAATTAATCAATAAAACGATGCTCCAATTCGAATTTTGGCTATCAAAAAAACAAAATCTCATTGACACAGATACCTGCCATGGCGATGCGTACTCCTCTCCGCGCCGGCCCCACCGGCCAGAGTCAAACTCACCAAGCAAACTACATTTCTTTGTTATTCTCTCCACACCGGGGGTGGGAAGCCCCAAAGCTCCCGGTCGAAATTACGTTCCACCTTATCTTAATCCGGAACTGCCTTCGTCTCCGTCCAATCTACCTAGCAACCCAAAAATTCTCTTCGCGAAGCCCCCAAACTGAATGACCATTGGTCACAAACACAGCCGGGACTTGAGCCTTCGAGAGAGTTCCCCAAGTTTTTTTTTTAATGGACGACAGAAAGAGGGTCAATCAACCGCAACGAATTACTAGAAACATAGAGGGGGAACGGTCCACTTTCTGTACCCTTTCTCTGGAGCAAAAAATGGCGGAGAAGGAATATGTTTTGTCTTAACACGACACAAACTCAATGAATCCAAAATTTCCAAAGCTTATTACATATTTTAGTCAGTCATGGCTAAAAAAGTTGATTTGAACCTGAATCTGAACGGACAATATTTGGTTAGTTATTATTACTTACGTCACCTTAGTACCTCATTCATCGACTCTTTCACCCTCCGTTCTTTCGTTCATTCACTTGCACATGCACTTCATGTGATAATAACAATAATTTAGAGAAAAAATAAATAAAGAGTACAGTGGAACCTCACTTAACGAGCACCTCTCATAACGCACAACGAGGAGAGAGGACGTCCGTGGTCCTTTTGGCTAAGATCATGAGACTGGAGATGGATAACAATGATATCAATGAGCTTGAAGTAGAGCAGTCAAAAGCTGACCGCCGAAGAGCTTATGGAGTTGCATTGTGTTTTGCAGCAAGAAGTTGTGGCAGGGAGTTGTCATAGGAGGAAGAGGTAACAGCAAAGCAACAATATTTTGGCGCAATAAGAGAAAAGCATGGGAAACTGTTGCATCGTACATTCAGAAGCATCACCCTAATAAGGCAGCGGCTATGCGTGCTAAAAATTTATTTAATGATAATGCGGCGTCGCATTGTAGCTAAATTTTGAGCATCGGCGAATAAAAATGTTTCTAGACAGCTGTGTAGTAAAAAAAATTATATCCTTTCTAGTAAAAGATATGTATCATAAAGATATTTAATTACAACCAGCGGGAGTGGTCTCCCCTAAACTTTCTCGTATACTTCTCAAAAAGGGTGCTGTTCCCCCCCCCCGAGTGGATAAAAAAATTCGAACCTATTGTAACCCAGGATCCAATGTCTATCAGAAAATATTTAGGTAAAAAATCAAATTCGAAGAGATGTGTTCCGATTAAATGAATACCGATTTCTACTCTTTCTTGGCTCAAGGACAATCCTTCCTCGTGCACAGATTGCTACCAAGTACGCATGAGCATGGAAAATTGGATGAAAAAAAGCGCCAAGCATGAGTCAATAAGTATCGTGCACAGAAGATTGCGTTCAATACGCATGCGCGTGGAGATAGCGGACTCGTTGGAGATGCGCTTATACAGATCGACAGACAGTAAACCTTTGGACGGATTTGGCCCAAAATTTTATACGGACCTACATTCATGGCGATAAAACTGTGTACGAAATTTTATCCATCTAGCTATTCAAGTTTTTGGATTATAGCGTTCGAATGATCGCGGACATACAGGCAGACAGACTTCCCTTGGATGGATTTTGTCCAAAATTTGATAGAAACCTACAAATTATGTTTAAAGAACACATACCGAATTTCATCCCCGTAGCTCTCATAGTTTTCGAGTTATCGTGTTCACAGACAGACAGACATAATTCCAAAAATGTGTTTTTCGGACTCAGGGAGGTCTAAAACGTGGAGATCCGTCAAAATCTGGAGTTCGAATTTTTTGACGATTACAATACTTTCTCTTTGTATACTTCGTATACGAGAAAGTAAAAAAAGAAAATACAGAAGAAACAGAAGCAAACAATAGCGATAACAATATACCTTTTGCGCGCCAACGCAGCGGCATCCAGTTATTGCATTAACAATATTATCTGAAGTCAGCTAACCAATTAAGATACAATCAAACAACAAAAATTATGCTTTAATAAAAATTAAAACACATTAAGATAAAATAAATAAATAAAATGGAAAAAGTGGAAGAGATCTCGAATGGCGAACTTTTTCAAAGTGCCACTCGCCATCGGAGTTCTAATACGGATAACTTTTCTGTCAAGGGAGTGACTAAATAGTCAAATAATATTCCCTCTCGCCCAAATACAATATATTGTTATCACTATTGTTTACTTCTTCTGTTTCTTCTGTATTTTCTTTTTTGTAATTAAATATCTTTCTTTTGTATTTTATTGGAAAATACTGCATTTTTGCGCCATTCTGTTTAATACAAAATTTAATTTTTAATATGTCTTGTTAAATTATTTCACTTGTACTTGGTATTTATTCTAAATAATTAACTAATTATTTATATTTTCTTTTTCTGAAAAACGAATTCGTATTCCAGGTTGGCTCATTCCGCGATAGAAGAAAAGATGAAGATGATTCAACAATGTTATATATAGTGTTACAAACATGGAAAGTTGCTTCCTAGCAATGTGAGTCGTATGGTTGGGAAGAGAGCTTTACAGGGATGATGTTATGAGATGACCGACAGCAGCCACGCCTGGGCCCCTGACCTTGGCGACCATCTTGGCGACTTGGGCGGCGAAATATGGGATCCCAAAGGTGCTAGAATCTTCTCGATATCTCTATTAGCAGAGGAGATAGGCTTGAATGTACTAGAAGATTCCATGTGACGTCGGAGACTATATAAGGAGAGCGCTTGGATGACGGGGTGTGTGTTGATCGACTGGGAATGCCTTGGAGCGCGAACGTCTTTAGAGTTTCGTCCACAGTGCGAGCTAGGAAGATGGTGAGCTGAGCGCTATTGAAAGTGCAGTTATTTTCGTTACTAGTTATTTACTGACTGTTTGTGTTGTTAGATAACAAAGTTCTGAACTGTTATTACCTGTGAATTGTTGTCTGTTTACAATGGTAATCTGTGCAAGAACTATTGTTTACTGTACCTGTGCTACGTATTTTCCTGAACATTTGTAAATAAACCTTCATTCTCCATTATCCTGTGTGTTGGACTGTTTACACCATACACCCACAGTAAGACTTTTGTAACAATAATTATCTTTAAATGAACGTTATACAGAAAATTTATTGAGTCTTTTTTTCGGCATGGAACGCATTAAGTATTTAACTATTAAGAACGCATTATGTACGCATTATTATCGTATTTTACACTAATTTATAGGGAAAAATTTTTTCGCTTAACGAGTGTTTCGCATTGCAAGTAAGATCCTGGAACGAATTGGGCTCGTTATGCGACATTCCACTGTATTTTTTACCCGATAGTTGAACTGGTGTGAATCATATTCAGTCGTCTTAAATCAGTCTAGGTCATCTCCATGTTTTGGAATTCTCAGAGTCCGAAAAATCCACTTTTGGAATTGTCTATCTGTGAACGTGATAACTCAAAAATTTCAAGGATATATAAAGATGAAATTTTGCTTATGGTTTTATTGCCAGAATTGTAGACGGCATTTGCTTTGGAGCCTTTCAAATATTACGTAAGCACCCAAGGGGGGGAGGGGGTTTGCGATTTGCTTATTTTTGCTGACAAGGGGGGAGGGGGAGTATGAGTTATGCTTATGTAAGACATTAAAATCACTTTATTTACGAAAATCTCTTGTAATTTGCACAAATTATTTAATTTAAAATAATTAAATTTGAAATAAAATCTAAATTTGGCAAAAGAAAATTAAACTTGATTTTTGAAAGCTTAAACTTGAAATTGTAAGCAAATTAAACTTACATTTTTTTTCATTTTAAGCCTTGTTAAAGTTTTTTATTTGAATTAAGTTATAAAATTTTTAAAATTCGATTATTACTGTTATACGTTTTGTAAAAAAAATAGAACGGGGGGTTGCAGGTTGCTTAAGTAATTATAAGATGGGGGGGGGGTTTGCGATTTGCTTATTTTTGCTGACAAGGGGGGAGGGGGGTCAAAAAATACCAAAAACTTGCTTACGTAATATTTGAACGGCCCCTTTACGGAGTTCCGCTATGTGAGGAAATTTCATGTGTACCTCCACATAAAAATTTATACTTTTGCAGAACCGAAAAAATTTATTTTGTGTATAGTTAGAGATCAGTGTAAACATTCGCTCTAAAATGTAGTGAAATTAATAACATTTTATTAGTGAATAAGAATAGTGAAACACAAATGTTTTAATGGGGAAGTTAATGAGAATAAGCGTCGCACGATGCCTGAAAGCTTGAACTAAGAGATGGGTTGAAAAAACAGTTTGCAGGAAAAAGGGGGATGGACAGAAAAACACGCGTAGCACAGCGTAGCTATCTAAGGTCAAAAGTACAATTTTGAAAAAATTAAGCACCCAGATTGGTAGATCTGTATCATGGATCAAATCCGTCAACGGGTTGACTAGCTGTCTGTATATTTCTCTGTATGTGAACGCGATAATTCTGGAACGCAACGACTCAGTTAAGTGAAATATGAATTTCATTTTTCATTTATCCGAGAAAACCCAGGAGGATTATCCGAGGTCTTGTGATCAAAATTATATATCTTTATCAACGCTTAAGCGGGCCATTCGCCGCTCTTCCAAAATGGAATTTTTGCAACACGGGAAGGAAAAACCTATCGTCCAGGTCGAAAACCTGTCAAATTTGGAGCAAATGATTCGAAATGGTCGGATTCAAAAGAACTTAAAATCCAAAACTCCATCCGCCGATTCCAATTTCAAACATCGATGCGAGGGTAGCGGCGAAACAAAGGATCTGCCTACATTGGCACCTCGCGTCGAGGCTAAAAATTAAACTCGAAATCCCCCGCGTGCTGTGTGGCAGGAATTCTGCAACTTTGAACCTTGTCTCAAAATAAACTTTGGAACATCCGTGAATGCTTTGCCTAATTTTTGGACTAAAATAGGTGGGAAAAAAACGGGCTTAGGACAAATGGCATAGCTAGCCTTCTCGTGAATGCCCAGCTTTAAGCCGGCCATTCTCTTGAAGTATAGCTATGCCATTTGTCCTAAGCCCGTTTTTTTCCCACTCATTTTAATGGAAAAATACAGACACTCCATTCACTTGATATTTAAAAGGACGCTAGCTCTAAACAAAGGTGGGGGGAGCTATCTACTTTCCCTCTCTACAGCTGCTTCTCAATCGCTCTTCGATTTTTCCCAGTCAGCAGATTTTAAGTTATACTACCCTCAAAGCGAGGCTTCAATCTACGCAAGGCATTGTTCTTTTCGCTAGCCTCTTTCAGGGTCCCTCTGAAGCGAGACTTTAAACTCCAACGTTTACGTTCCGATTACAGTTCAGACGGAATTCCAACCACCACAAGCCATTTGGCTGATTTCCATAGATTTGTATGGCTTTTTCCTTCTCGCGTTCCGAAATATCCAGTTTATCTGTGAAGGGAATGGCCGGCTTTAGACCCACTCAGTCAGTCCAAAATGCATACTCGGTTTTCTTCATTATACTACGAAGCACAGAGCCAGCCATGTTATGGCACCATATGCAAAACTCGGGGTGGGGAACACTCCAGCTTGTGGGCTTTGCCGGCTCCTCCCCCAGAAAAAGAAATCCTCCTGTCTCGAGAAAAAAGAAAAACGAGTCATATTCTTGAGTGTAAAAAGATAAATGCCGATAGTGCCCTTCTTCCTAGTTGTAGGAGACAGGATTGAAACTTTTGATAGTAACGAAAACCTTAGTTGAGGAATCAGGATGATGAATAAATGGCCCTATTTTGTGGTGAAAACTTTAAAATATTTAGGACGGTTTTTTTGAATCCTCTCCTCCCCGCCTCCCAGTCAAACATTCTGGAGATGTAGACTCATAAGGAGAAAAGAAAATAAAGTTTAATATTATGTATGTATACAGAAATATCAAGGGGGTACACTGTGGCAGTTTTTCGCACAGGCGCTAGACGTGCTCGCCTCGTGCCTCAAGATCCTGGAGGGCCTCAAAATGCATTCGGCATATTTTGCAGTGCTAAATCGATGGCAAATTTACGATATGGGGTAGTGGGAAGGGGCCTCAAAACGAATTTGCGCCTATGGCCATATGTTGTTAAAATTCCCCACTGGGGGTAAACCTCCCGCTGATTCGTACTGGTTACGCGAAGTGTAACCGAAAAAGTAATGTAATCGGAAATTCAGCTTCGAGATTTTGATGAATCTCCATATTTTAGACCTGCCTGAGTCCGAAAAAAATTCATTTTTGGAATTAAGTCTATCTTCCTGTGAACAAGGTAAATTGCAAATGGAGCGTATGATTGTTTTGATAATTATTCTGATTAATCTCTCAAAATCCACCGTAACAATGAGATAAATACATAACTTGACTATAACACAAACCTTGATTATAACGCAAATACGCAGTTAGATCTCCTATTCGATTTAAACTATATTAACATTACTACAGTGGAATTCTGCAGTGATACAGAACTAGAAAAAGAAAATCAACTCTAATGCTGAAAGAAGGGTTTTAATACGATCAGCAATGTCGCTGTCTCATGTCTGCCTGAGTGAACACAGAAAATGCACCCAGAGAATGTTTCTTCGACTTATGCACCTGGGGAAGCTCTTATCAAAGCAGGGAAAGATACAATACAATCCACAACTCCCTGCAAATTAATCTGTTCACTTTCTGTCTAGCTTATGTGCGCCATTCTCCAGCTGTACAAAATGCAACTCCTTTCAAAATGATCTATTCACAGGTATTTTCTACAGGATAGCACAGACTGAACTAAAGCCATTACCTCTGGCTCTGCGCATCACTCCCCTTTTTAGTGATTGGAATACCCCTAAAAATACAATATAAATATTTGATACGTATAAAATTAAGGTTTTATTGTGTAGGTTTTCTGGAAGCTCTTGACAGGGTTTCAGCTTCGTAGCTAGAGGATCTCGAGTTCATGACACGATTCCACGGAAGATACACCGTGTATATTACCATGGCTAGTGCTCGTTGAATCCGTCTAGAGTCAGACGTTCTCTTGTTGGTGTAGTGTGGAAACTTGGAGAAGGGGTCCAATTCAAATGCCGTCCTCATCATCTGACCAATACAGCTTTCGTGTCGCTTCAAAACGCAACGTCAAAATAACTAAACTAAACTAAAGGTAGATATTTTTAAAACGCCGTAAATTTATTTACAGAACTTTCAACATTAAATAAAATTAATGTTGCATGTAAGCGGAAGATTGCCGTTTCTTTAAAACCTGCGACACGCGCAAGTTATGAAAGATAACAGAGAAAATTCACGATTTGCACTGTATGTTTGCGGTGAGTGTTTGCCTAGTTTATGAGGTTGGGTTTGTGTGTACACAACACGAATGTGCGCTAGTAAAATCGCCTACTCTTGAAATGCCGGTGCACGTTTCCTACGGTAAAATTAAGTGAAGCGAAGGTCAAATTCTATGCAGGTAGTTATAACGGAGATTTTATGTACATGATCATAAAAGAGTAAATTTTTTTCCCGTAGGTTTAACGAGCAGCTTTGACCTTCTTCGGCGGTACTGAAAATCTTTGAATGTTAATTTAAAATTCAACTTCATAAACCAGTGGGAGAGCTCTCCCTCTACTTTTTCGACATAATATGGAGCTTTTCGTGTTTCATAGAATAGTAAGTTATTTTTTTGTTTTATTAGCGTCCTGTTTTTGAAGCAACACGGGGGCTATTTTGGGACGGACCTCGTAATTTTGAACAACGGTCATATGACGAGAAAGGTATGAGGCTTTAGAAAGGCATGGCACAAAAAAGGTTGAGAAGCACTGGTGTAAGTCGTTGCGTTTAGGAGTTATCGCGTTCACATACACACGAATATATAGACTGACTGGC
>BGPR01000420.1:623602-643152 GCA_013235015.1 Araneus ventricosus
ATACACACGAATATATAGACTGACTGGCAGTCAACTCTCTATGAGGTGATAAGAATTTTAGAAAGGCATGCCACAAAAGTATGGGAAGCACTGGTGTAAGTCGATGCGTGTAGGAGTTATCGCGTTCACATATTCCTTTAGACAGATTTTGTCCAAAATTTGATATAAACCTACAAATTATGTGTCAAGATCAGAAACAAAATTTAATACCTGTATGTCCAATAGCTTTCGAGTTATCGTGTTCACAGACAGACAGATATAATTCCAAAATTGTGTTTTTCGGACTCAGGGAGGTCTAAAACGTGGAGATTCGTCAAAATTTCGAGTTCAAATTTTTTGACGATTACAAAACTTCCTTTTTCTTCGTTTACTTCATATATGATGAAGTAAAAACGAATGAATTAAATTTTATATGTGGTATTTACACCCAAATTGTATCAAATTTTGTGCGAAATTCGTTAAAGAGAAGTTCACTTGTTCATGTGCATGTGAATATGATAACTCCAAAACACTATGTGCCAGATGCATGGAATTTTGCGTATGGTTTTATCACCATATCTATATCAAAGTTTCGACGAAATCTGTTAATCGTTTGTCTGTCTGTTGGTCTCTCTATTCGTATGTATGCGGTAATTCACAACACAACAAGTTAGATAAATGAAATTTGGTGTGTTGTCTTGACACCAAATTCGTGGGTCATCAGATTTTAGACCTAAGAAATCAGCGAGAAGAGGTCCAAAATACATGTTCAGTTTCCATTATACTACGAAGCTAAACTTAAAATATCCCATATAGCGGAAGTGTACGAGAAAGTCGGGGGAACAATACACCGAATGTTTTCATGTATGATACTTATGTGTGTTTTGATAACAGCTTTGGAACTATCATCTGAAGAAAATGATTTTTACATCATCTAGAAATTCAAAAAAATTCTGTCCAGTTTCTCATAACTAATACTGAGTAATTGTGAGAGTTTGGGATGAACAAACAGCCAGACTTTATTATAAGCATAGGTTCCTTTTCAATCTTAGGAAAGTCTAAAGTACACTGTAAAAAATATCCGTTCTTTTCCCGGACTTTTTCCTTATATTTGACGGTTTAAAACTGTTTTGTTGACAAAACGGTTTTTCACCGTTTTCCGCTCCAGCCATAAACGGTTTAAAACCGTCAGTTCAAATTCTATTTTTCGTCATACGGTATTGCTTTCCGTATGATAACTTTCCCTTTTCTTAAATGTAATTTTATTGCATTCACTTCATGTTTTTAATAGGGTTCCATCTCCGCTATTGTTTACACATGTTGCAATAACTTGTTGTCACTCATGAAAGCTAACCTTAAAACACGTGTTCTGGCAATAGTTGATTTTTACACCACTAATAATAGGTGGCGCCACTAGAGCTATAGTGACTTTAAAACTCAAATAGATTATTTTTACTTCATTTTATGAAGTCTCCGGTGGTCTAGTGGTTAGAGCGACTGCCTTTTATTTCTATGAACGCGGTTTCGATCCCCGGCTCGGAGGAGTTAGAAGTTTTGTCACCATCTTGCATCGAAATCGTCCAAGTAAGTTCAATTAAGAATTATATTAAACTAATTGAAATTAATAATTAAGCCTTGATTAATTAATATTCCTAATTGATAATACACATCAGCACATTTCAACTCGAACAGAAGGAGAAAAACAACTCAACTCAGTCGATGACGTCACTTACTTCGATGACTTAATTTTTACGGAGAAAACTTAATTTCATACGGTAAAAAACCGTTGTGACTACGGATTTACTTCGTAACTTTTGCGGGAAAAACTTGTTCCTGTATGGTAAAAAACCGTTGTGCCTACGGATTTACTTCGTAACTTTTACGGTTTTGCACAACCAACCCAGCTGCCAGTTTAAAACCGTAAATTTTACGGGATTTTTTTTACAGTGTATTGATATTCGTCAAAATATCGATGTCGAGTTTTTTTTTATTTTTTTATGGGTACTCTATATTTACTGCGTATGCCAGAAAGTAAACCAGCGGGAGTGGTCTCCTCTAAACTTTCTAGTATACTTCCCCAAAAAGGTGCTGTTTCCCCTCCCCCCGCGTGGATAAAAATTCGAACCTACTGTAACCCAGAATTGAATGACTATCGGAAGGTTTTTCATTGCAGATTATAGTGATTGTAAAATATTTAGGTGAAGAATCAAATTCAAAGAGATGCGTACCGATTAAAACGCACTTCCACTCTTGCCGGCTCAAGGACAAAGTGACGAAGTCCTTCTGCGTACCAGTACGCATGCGCATGGACAATCGAATTAAAAAAAATGCAATATGCAATTTGAACGCCTTTTTTTTAACCGATTGAAACGAAATTTGGGCACAGATCGTTAATTAATGTTAGCAACTGCCATACCAATTTTTATTTATCTAAGCCAAAGGGTTTAGGAGATATAATTTTTACAAGTATTCGATTATACAGTCCGACAGACAGTCAACCCTTCGACGGATTTGGTCCAAAATTTGATACGGACCTACATTCATGATGATAAAACTATGTACTAAATTTTATCCATCTAGCTATTCCAGTTTTTACTTTCTCGTATACGAAGTATACAAAGAGAAAGTATTGTAATCGTTAAAAAATTCGGACTCGAGATATTGACGAATCTGCACGTTTTAGACCTCCCTGAGTTCGAAAAACACAATTTTGGAATTATGTCTGTCTGTCTGTGAAGACGATAACTCGAAAACTATTATAGCTACAGAGATGAAATTTGGTATGTGATCTTTACACATAATTTGTAGGTTTCTATCCAATTTTGGAAGAATTCCGTCCACGGGAAGTCTGTCTGTCTGTCCACGGTCATGTGAACACTATAACTCAAAAACCTGAATATCTAAATGGATAAAATTTGGCACATAGTTTTATCATCATGAATGTAGGTCCGTATAAAAATTTCAACCAAATCCGTCGAAGGGTTGATGGTCTGTCGGACTGTATAATCGCATACTTGGAGAAATAACAAATTTTTGAGAAGTATACGAGAAGGTTTAGGGGAGGCCACTCCCGATGGTTGAGTTATAGTGTTCACATGACCGCGGACAGACAGGCAGGCAGACTTCCCGTAGAAGGATTTTGTCCAAAATTTGATAGAAACCTAAAAATGATGTGTAAAGATCACAAAATTTCAAATTTCACTCTCATATCTCTAATAGTGTTCGAGTTATCGTGTTCACAGACAGACATAATTCCAAAATTGTGTTTTTCGGACTCGGGGAGGTCTAAAACGTGGAGATTCGTCAAAATCTCGAGTTCGAATTTTTTGACGATTACAATACTTTCTCTTTGTATACTTCGTATACGAGAAAGTAAAAAGGCGCGGCCGTTTTTCCCACATGTGCTAGGGAATGGCGCGTGTTACTGCCGTTTGGCAAATTTTTTTCGTCACCCATGTAAAGGCGTAAACTAGAAAGTTTAGGGGAGACACTCCCACTGGTTTGATAAGAAGCACAAAACTCGTTCAACCGCGTAGTTACGTTTTGTTCGTACGGTTGTAAAACAAACTGTTAACCCGCACTTCATTAACTATTTACAGCAACAGAAGAAATAGTTTTCGATTAATTATATTAAACACAGGCAATAGTTTTGAACATTTACATAATATTTCCTAATTAAACGATGCAGCATTTATAGACAGAAATTAAGAAATTTAAAAAGAAAGAATATTCGTATACACATTCTTTCTTCTTATATTTATATTTCAAAATATCTGCGGCCATTTGTTTTTTATGTTTGTTACTTTATATGAGCATTTATATAACACAAATAAATGTAGATATTTACAATTCTTTACAGTTATTTGCAGTCATTTACAAGGATTTTGTTTTGACATGTTCTAATTAATTAATCAAAGCCCAATTCTTTGCGAATTGGTAACGAGACGCACCTGAAGTTCGCGCGCATCAATTTAATTTTAGAAAACATTGGACATCTTACGGGGGGAAAAGAATGTAACATCACAGTACATTGTAACATGTAGTTATAAGTCATATGTCCTAACTGGCTAAATTAACTCGATGGCTCGGAATAATAATTGGCTAGATTAGCTGGATAACTTAGAATTAACCTTCCAGCGGGCGCGCTTATGCAGGAGATACTTGCATCGTGCATCGTATTACATATTTATATCGTGTTGTTTTACAACAATAAATGCAACTTTTCTTTGTGTAATCAGTATTTATTAGCTTTATACTAAACAAAGATTTTATAAATAAAAATTGCACTTTGTAGAGGAACGATACTCATGTTTATATGGAATGCCGCTGTGGAAGAATTAATTCAATTTCAGGAACCATTTTTATTAGATGACTAAGTTCCCCGATACTACATTAAAAGGTACAAGACACAAGACAGAGAACAACAACACAAGACGAGTACACGGAAAAGAAGAGACAGAGGCATCATGGGAAAAACCCGGATGGCTCTAGCAGCGCCATCTACCATAAAAAGGAGAAGGCAGTGAATTGTAACCGCTACAACTTAAATTTAGAAAAGAACGATATAAGTATGCAATACAATGCACTATATAAGTATCTCCTTCATACGCCCGCCCGCTGGAAGGTTAATGGGCTAGATTAGCTAGATAGCTCAGAATTAGACGCCGAGATTACTCAAAATGTAGTCTTGCAAACAAATTAGCAAAAAAATTCTCTACTTTCATGCTAATTCGCATAGCTTGTCCTGTCAAATATGCTTTACTGCAGCCACACCATCAAAGCAGAGAAAATACATTCCGATACTTCATAACAATATAAGTAGCCGACAATTAGTCAGTTCGCTAATCCATTTATTATTTTACGTCATGGATCTTTCAAAGAAAACATGACATCAGAATTTATCATCACAGTTAAAAGCTTTTTAATTTTTAATTATCTCTTTCATTACGTGTTCGCTATGTCTCCCATACAACAGAATACCAACTCAACATATCAACAATGCTAACGTTCCAGACAGTCGTCTACTGTGTCTTTTCAAACCACCTGCATTGTTTCCACACGGTAATTGGCAGATGTTTTTAGACACTTTTTATAACAAAAGAAAGGAACAGTCCCATAAATACTTCCTTATTCTTTTAAGCAGGAGAAAAAACGAAGTGGATAAACCTTCCACGGCTCCAATGCAGAAGTAATGACCCACCATCCATTTTTGTGAAAATAAAAACGAAAAATAAACGATGAACTGACTGACTAGATGCGAGCCTTGAGCTAGCTTTTACAGTTACTAACTTTTTATTTTTATTGTTTTCCCCACGCCGATATTGGACAATGATTCGACCTTGGACGGAAGTGATTGTAAAAAGTCATTTACCCTTGATTTGAGAGTCGTTTGGGCTTCGTTGGACTTCTCCTCGCCTTTTTTTTATTGGCTTGACGAAATTAAATTTTTGCCAAGCGTTCACTTTCTTTCTACTAAACTAAATGCGTGATTTGAAAGCTTTTACCAAAAGCAAAGAGCATTAAATTACGCCCATTTTACCTTCAATGCAAACAAGGCAATGAATTTTTTTCAGTTAAATTAAATTTTCGCAATCGTTTCCTTGTTATTTTAAATCCATTGTTACTCTTCTTAAGGACAAAATTGTTTTTTAGGTTTTGTAAGCGACAGAGCAAAATTATTCGGAATCTTCATAATATTCCTTCTGTTGTGGATAATGGAGCCTGGTGATGAACTTCCCTTATGATTTATTTGTTTGGGTTTTATGGCACGAGAGCCAGATATCGCTATGCTTTTATTTCTTATTTTTACCATGTACCCTCTGAATGCCGGATTTTTTTTTATCGTTAATTAGATGCAACGTTCGCAAGCATGTTCAAATGCGGTTGAACGAAGAGTATTCGATTTATGTACAAAGATTTATTAGTATAATACGATTCAACGCTGTAGTAGTTCTAAGTAAACACAACAGATTGAGAAAAACGCAGGACGCAGCGGAAAATTTACTCACTTCCAACCCGCTGAAATGACGGGATAAGCAGTCAGTGGGTTAATTGGCATGTTGTGTCACAAATCCTATATATTATTTCTGTAGTCAACATCCATTTTTCTCAACTAATACAAAGCCTACAGCGATGAATAAGGCATGAATAGATAGGATTTTTTATCAACTTTTCAAATAGCATATTCAGTTTACGTTAAAATATGTTTAAAATTTAACTTAAAAGAAAAAATCCAAATAATGTCAATTAAATTATACCAACATTGCCAAAGGTTTTATCATTACAGCCATACTTATCCTATATATTACTTCTGCAATCAACATCCCTTTGTCTCAAACTATTAATACAACGCCTTTAGCAATGAACAGAGTACTAGTGGATAGGATTTTTTACCGACTTCTACGATAGCATACTCACTTTACGTTAAAACACACTGATTGTTTGAAATCTAAGTTAAAAGAAAAATGATATCATAAACTTTATGACATCATGTATGCGCAGCTCCCTCAAAGTTAATTTTTTTTTTCTATTTTAGAAAGTTAACCTACATAAATCACGTTACTCAACCTCGCTTCAACGAGTTTAACCTAACTCGGATGAAACAAGCTGGAAACTCAAGTGGAACATGCTGTAACTAACTATTTGTTCAACTATGTTATCTTGGATGTGAACTTCGCTGAGTATAATTTCAACATCTCAACAAGAGTCTAAATCCCCGAAAGTTGTGCACCGGTTTACTGATTTAGGCATAATTTTTACATCCATAAAATGAAGAGATAAAATTTTTCGTATTCTCAATACATTAAAATGTTATAACAATTAATTTCCTTTTCCGCATAACTTAAAAATAAGATCAATAAATAATAGCAAGTTTAAAGCTATGCGGCTTTTTTTATAAGCAAAAGCCCGTAGAATCAGGACTTCAAAAAAGTGGGTGAAAAAAATGCCCACAATGGCACGAAAAAGTTTTGAAAACAAAATCAAAACAAAAAATACACATTATTGATATTCCCGCTTATTTTTCTTTGCAAATGACGTCACCTGCCGCCAAGAAGGTCACGTTGCAACAATGCATTCTGGGATGGTCCGGAGAAGCTCTCGCTGTTAAATCTCGAAACGAAAAACTGTTTGAACCGATCAGGGAAAAATTAATTTTAAAAAAACGAAAAAAGATATTTTAACAGTTCTTGTTTTAAATCCGACATAGACGTTCCATTTATAAGCTGAAAAAAAAGAAAATTATATAGATGTTAGAACGTCAGATGCGATAATTTAACTTAATCTTTATTAAAAATTACCATAAAAGAGATCATTTTTCAAAAATTTCTCAAAATTCAGTAAATTACGTTAGACGTACGAAACAAACTTCATTAGAACGGAAATCGTTTGTTCTTTCCGATGGTGTAACTGTGTTTTTCGTACAATTATTCGAAGTCATGCTATTGAGAAATAAGTGCGAAAAATCACCCAAAACAACACAAAATATTAAATAAAAAATTTCTAGAATAAATTTTAAAATTTCGGCTTCTAGGTGCATTCAGTCGCCATTACGACTACCTGTGTGCCAAATTTCATGGCTGTAAGTGCGATAGATTCGTCTGGACATCGCAGACAAAAACAGACACGCACACAAGCATTGCCTTTTATAATTATAGATTAAGCAAGCAAAACGTCTGGTTTTCTGTCCAACAATGGCAACAATATTGTATTTAAATGTGGAAATGAATTACAACAAGCAAATATCGAATAATATTTCCAATTCAAACAAAGCCTAAATATATTTTGCGACATATTGTTGCTTTATAATATTGTTGGCTTCAATACATTTTTCCTGTAGTGAGCTTTTCATTTAAGTTGTGATATATAAATATGATTATGGATTCCATTTCTTCGAATGTCTTCAGATCGTATTTTGGTGTACCTACTAATCTCGTCCTCTGTACTGGGAATTGTCTCTGACACTCGCACTGGAATGATTGTAAAAAGAAACAGTAAGTCACTTGTCGGGTAATTATTTGTGTAATCAATAGAGAACGTAGATTATTGTACTTGGATACTAATAGCTTAAAATAATTGTAGAGGAATGTTCTTTGGGAATTTAAAGAATTACAGTAGTATTTTAAAAAACGAGTTGATTTCATTTCAAATTCAATTTTGACTTCATTCAACCGTTTCGACTCGTCAGCCAAAATTATTTACAGAAAAATTAATTCTTAATTTTAATATCTTTTGTTAAATTTTATTAATTGTAACTGTTATTTACAGAATAACATATTTGGCGTTTAAAGATAGAAACATTACAGTGCTAAAGATAGAAATCCCTCCGAAGTCGTATTTCAGAAATCATTGTCTATTTTTTTAGTATATAGGAGATAAAAATCAACCAAAACACTATCTTTGAGCGCATTTGTTTTAAAAGGATTTAGAGCTATCTAGTGGTGTAACACAGAGGACGTGCAAGGGGATATAGATTCTCCTCCCCCGTGGCACAAGTTTCTCTACAGTCCTGCTACGCACGATATTGTACAGAATTCGGAATATCGAACAAAGTCGTAAAAATGTTGTACTATGCCTACGCTCTAATACGGTCGAGTGCCATTTTTAGAAGTTGCAACGAAAATAAAATATTGGTGCGTTTATTTAAATTTTTAAAATCCAAATATGTTTTGAAGAGGGAACAAATATATTGCACGGGTGCCATTTAGTTTTCGTATATTACTGGAAATATTATTTGTAAAAGTAGTATAGCAAATATATACAAACAATAGCCGGCTCGAAAACAAACAGACCGGATTTTTTTTTTCCTGTAGAAAAGCATTTAATACCTGTTATTAAAAAAGTCCATCAAAATTTCCAAAGTATTATTTTGATAGTCTAAATATAGCTTTATGCTTTCCCCTTTGAAGCAAATACAGAACTTATACTACCAGCTGAAACTCATCTTAGCTAAACTAGTAAAGTTTAGACGAACAAGAAATTAAAAAGCAGATGTTATTCTTACAAAATTTTAACCACAGGATGTAGTCTCGCAACACAAACCTAGATGGCAGCACGAAAAGGAATTATATTCTCCTGGAATTATGTAGAGAGAAAAATTCTCTTACAAACTGATTTTAATTCTAATATTTAAGAACTCAATAAATTCGAGAATTCGGCGTGAAAAGTTGAAAGTTAGTAAAAAAGTGGAAAATTTAAAAACCCACTACTACCTGCAAAATACAAAGGATGTTCACCCATTTTTTTCAAAAAATATTTTTAATGAAATATGTAAAAAATGGGAAAAAAAGTTTGGTTTAAACCATTTTATTTTTTCCATAATTATTTATTTGCACAGACTTTAAATTATCATCAGATAATACAAAGTTTTCTTCATTTTCAAAATGGCGTTAGCAAATAAACAATAAATAGAAGACTATGCTTTCTTTTTTTCCGAAGAGACTTATTCCTATTCTGTTATTCAAAAACTCTGTAAAAACCATGGAATTAGTAGGGGAAAGTGGGATCAAACTGGGCAGCTAATACTCGGAGGCCTGTTGGAACTAAACTATTCGACATAGAGCTTAGAGAACAGAGTACAATGCATCATTCCTGAAAAGTCGTAGTTTTACTATTTTTTTATTAATGATTTTTTATATATATATGAAAAGTCAAACTACTCGGTTTTACATCACTAGTGGTGTAAAACAGGGTGCACATGCTAACTTTATGGGAAATTTGGAAAACTAGATTTTTAGTGGAAAAGTGGCAGACAGTTTTATTTTATGTGGCAATTTAAGAATATTAGTTACAAAATTCACTTGTAAAGCAGTTGTCTTCTTGCTCCGCTCCACTGCAGCTTTGTGGGCAGGGCCGGATTAAACTCTGTCGGGCCTTTAGGCAATGCAAATTTCGGGACCCCTTTCTACTTCCAGTAACATATATAACGACAAATTAAAATAACAAAACATTTGTTTGCGGATTATCATCTTCAAGACAATTGTTTTAGTATCTCGCGTATGACAAATTTTAACTAATTTTCAACAAAATGGTAAAAAAAATTACAAACTTTTTTAACGCATACTAAATACTCTAATACAAACTGTACCGGGGATTTTGATTTTTACAGTCAGTCAGCCAATTGAAAAAAATGGACCTAACTGATTTGCAATCGACTTTGAAAGCATTGAAAAAATTGCTTTGAGTGATGTTGTGAAATTTAAGCGACAGTTGATTTAATTTTAGTATGTTCAAGTACATGCCCCTTGCAAATAGAATGAAAGCACAAAATTAAATAACCCTAAAAATGCCGCAAAAAAAATATATCGAGGCCTCAGGGCCCTCCAAAATTGCGGTGCCCATAGGCAGTTGCCTACTTTGCCTAGTTAATAATCCTGCCCTGTTCGTGGGCCCAGCTAAGGCAGTTTCTACATTGAATCCACTCTTCTCATTTCTTTAAGTTAGAAAATACATCATTACAATATGAACGCCTGATGTTTTTTTTATCGTCTTTGTCGAAATAATCACGAGCACTGTCTGGCCCGGTTTTGCGCCACTTGGTGTACCCGATCTTACCCCGAGTGCAGAGGTTATGAAAAATGAAATAGAACCACCTAACTATTGGACTAAATCCTTACTGTTTGATAGGGTATAAGTCCTTAGTAAACACATGATAAGTTGGATTAAATAGAGTTTTTATAACTGTAATGTTTATTAAATAAGGATAGTTTAAAAACAAAACGTTAAAGAGTTGACGTCTTAACACAAATTCACCTACACAGATGCAGTGAAGTTAACAGCAACTACACGACCACTATGGCCGTCCCTTCTTCTTGACTAGTGGAATGTAATTCAGAATCTGTCCAATAGAAAGGAGAATTGATAGCTCCAGAATGAAAGTACCCGGATTTATCCCACTCTCCCCTATACTTAATGGCAGAATAAGTATTATTGTTAATATTAAAGATAAAACATGTACAAATTTGTAATCTACTGAAAAAACAATTCTAACAGTGTACTTAAAAAAAGAAGCAATAGAACATTCTCGCGCCATGAAGATGATACAGGAATTGCTCTTTCCCATTAGTTTCTTTTAAGTTCTTTTTGGTGTTTTTTGTTTGAATTCCAAAAAAAAAAAACCTTTTTACATTTTACTCCTCAACGAAGACTGTTAAAAACTTTTTATAGGGAGATTTCATTTGCTTCCATCCGAATATCAGTTACCGGAGAGATGGAAAAGTGGTCGATTTCTAAGAAGCGATCCAAAATATTATGACATAACTTATAATGAAAAGAAAGGTAAGAAAAATATTTTACTAGATATTTTAAATTTTATTTCGCCGGTAATTTCTTTCACATAGTTGAAGAACTTTTTTTAATTTTGTTCTCAAACTAAAAGCTATTTATTATTTTATAACTATCATTCTAAACAGAAAAACATGTTTATTTACTTGACATTCAAACTGAAATATGCAAAGCATCACTTAACGAGTGATTGAAACTTTCTGCTTTCATGTTATTTGATTTTGTTTATTTATCTATTCATATACACGAGACTTTTCGGGTGTAATTTATCTTTCAGTAAAGAATTGATTTCTAAAAAAACTATTTTAACTAAATATAATCTTGGAATTAATTTATAGATGTTGTTCAATTACTGACCTTACTCTGTGGTTGGTGTTTTATTCTGCATTAAGCTTGACTTTCAATACCGCAACCCTTCTCAGCAAGGCAAATCTTAAATTAAGTGCCCTTTTTTTCTTGTCTACTCATATTAATAAAATAAATTGACAGTACTGACTCTTCCATCGAGGCTAAACTTGACTTTCAATACAGCAACCCTTCTCAGCAAGGCAAATCTTAATTTAAGTGCCCTTCCTTTTCTTGTCTACTCATATTAATAAAATAAATTGACAGTAATGACTCTTCGATCGAGGCTGTAAAGAATAGGTTGAATCTGAATACGAAATAGATTGGTATGCACGGCGAAATGACGTATAAATAGGGAAAATGGCGTTTCTATGTCTCTATCCGAGCTGCAACTCAGAAAATCGGAAACAGGCATTTTCCCAATTACTTCCATCTCTCTTCAAATAGCCTTATAACATTATGTTTCTCAACTACACCTCTGGTTGGTCGATTGGAAAATTCACTAAATGTGCGCGCCTCCTTTTCGGTAAAAAAATAAATGTGCTTGCTTCATCTCAAATCCTCTAATGAGCTTATTTAGCAATATTCCATGTTTTTCCTATCAAACATTCTATGGTACTCAGACTAAGTAGAAGCACGGAAGGTGCTGGTGCTTAATAACTATAATATTAGTTATCCCAAATCCAAATTTTCGACCACGACTGCGAGACAACTCGTAGTTGGTGGTCTTGTCCAGGACACCAACTAAAAGTTATATCGTAGAAAATTTACTATCCATTACGAGATAAGTCATAAACTGGCTTCTGGGACCGGAAACCTGAAATTTGCTTTGCCAGTGAACGTGTTAATATTAGGAAATTGCAAGTGTTTCAATGTAAACAGCTGTTGCATGACCTGGTATGTACGACGAAAGGTGATTCATAACTATCTCAAAACTGAACTTGTTGTGGAATTTATAAAAAAAAAGACATCAACTAATGTTTTCGATAAAATGCCCCAGTATCGTAACGATTTCCTTCAGACCAGCAAAGATACGGCTACTATTCCCAGCTCAAGAAAAAGATCGAGACCTATACCGGATACATTATTCGAAACTTTCCCATCTTTAAAAAGATGCAGGATCATCGCAGTCGATACCAATCTGGATGATTAAAACTTCTCTAAATTCTATCGTTTGGGCCTTAAATAGCAACGATGTGCTGCTACTCGCTTTTTATATCCACGAATTCTTCCACCATTTTTTTTAAAGAACCAGTCATTCCTCAATAGTAAGGCACGAGCAACGACAATCACATTAAATTTCTTTCATTACCCCCAATCGTCCTTTAAATTTAAATTAAATAGGTAACGTCGGTAACATCCAGAGCGCCCCTCAACTTGAAATTAATTCTAAAATTTTTATAGTTAATGCAAATTACAAATTAAACTCCTCTAGTCAAATGATGTGGAAGTGCACATTACAACGATTTATTGCGTAGCTTAAACGTCGGTGCCGTCTGTCTCTCTTTCTTTTCTTTTACCTATTCCTTAACTGTTTCATTTGGCTTTATTGACGTAGACTTACGTCTCTCTATAGTGGTCTAATGGTGTGTCGGGAAAGGAAAAAAATTATGACGCTTTTCGTGGTATTTTTAAGCGCTTATAGCTCCGCAACCAAACAACATAGAGAGTTGGTTCTAGTTTCATTTAACAGAGAAAGGTTGACATTGAAGATTGCAGAAATAATTTTAGAATTTGTAATTATGGTTTAGTCACAGTCGAGTTGCAAAGTTGGTGAAAATCACAAAGAATTTTGATGACGTCACAGCGACCGATGCACGCGCACGCATCGGTTGTGAGCGGTATATTAACTGGATTTTAACAGATTAATAATTAATTCATTTCAGATTAATTAATTCACTCAGATTAAATCATTTAACAGAGAAAGGCCATAGAGCATAGGTCAAAGTCACATAGAGCTACTTTAGTCACAGAAAATCACAGTTGAGTAATCGATTAATTAACTGCCCGTAATTAATTATTATTAACAATTGTTGATTTAATTGAGCTGTCCTTTCCATCGATTTAATTGAGTTGAGTTGGTTTTAGTTTCATTTAACAGAGAAAGATCATAGAGCATAGATCAAAGTCACATAGAGCTACTTTAGTCACAGAAAGTCACAGTTGAGTAATAGATTAATTAACTGTCCTTAATTAATTATTATTGACAATTGCTGATTTAATTGAGCTATCTTTTCCATCGATTTAATTGAGTTGAGTTGGTTTTAGTTTCGTTTAACAGAAAAAGGTCATAGAGCATAGGTCAAAGTCACAGTTGAGTAATTGATTAATTAACTGTCCTGAATTAATTAATATTGACAATTGTTGATTTAAATGAGCTGTCCTTTCCATCGATTTAATTGAGTTGAGTTGGTTTTAGTTTCATTTAACAGAGAAAGGTCATAGAGCATAGGTCAAAGTCACATAGAGCTAGTTTAGTCACAGAAAGTCACAGTTGAGTAAGGTAAGTAAGTCTACGCCCCTCAATCCCAGCGGTCGTTTCGCAGAGACAGCCTCCCATCGAATTTTTTTTTTAATCATTTTGCTTTAATTTTCGAGCAACGAAAGTTCTTCCTAGCTTGTACATGTTATTTAAATTTTCTCTCTCCCTTCTCTTGCTATGAATCAATTATTCAGACTAAGCTAACTGTTCTTCAGGGATGAAAATCATTACATTTGGAGTACAGGGTGTCTTTAATTAAAGTCTTTCAATTCAGAAGGCTTTAGATCGGTTCTATGGCTCCAAACGCAACGAAATTTCACTAGTACGTAGTACAAATGATGCGCTCTGTAAAAGCAGCCAAATAAATAAACAAAAAAACGCGTGCATGAAACCGGTATTTTGAACGGAAAAAATTTACATTCAGAACTAAATTTTGGCAGCGTTTTTAGTTAAACTAAAGAAAAACTTAAATGATCTATTCAATTTTGCTTCAGTAATAATAATAATAAAAAATCTGCAAAAGTTGCCTTAGATGATGGCGCAGTACCATCTATTACCGAAATTTTGAAAATTTTTCGTTTTTTTCTGGTTTTCACAGAGCATCACTCGCACTACATTCTAGTGAAACTTTGTTTCGTTTTGGAGCCATAGAAACGGCTCTAGAGTCTTCTCAATAGACGAACTTTAACCATAACAACCCTGTACATTTTCAAACAAACCCTACGGAAACCGCGCAAATTAATCAGACAGTGGATCCTTCGTCTAATATGTAGAAATATACAAAATTTAGTATCTGGCATTCAAAGGCACATTTTAAAAAAAAACTTTCGCAACATTGTTTTTTGTTAGTTTAATGAGCCTCCACTGCATTTCAAGTATAAAATTTCATGTGATGTATACAGGGCATTGCCGAATTCGGCCGACAAATTCAGAGGGGTGATAGTAGACATCAAGAGGATGAAAATTACCATAGAATATAGGGTCGCAAACGACGTTTAGTCGGTGAAAATCGCAAAAATAGTTATGAAGGGTGTGACGGCGAGTGGAACAAATAGCGCCAATAATAAGAACAAAAACATTTATTTAACGTAAAGCAGGGTTACAATACAGACAATGCATCACAATTGAACGTCAGAAAGAAGACGACGAGAATTTTTTGTATTAATTGTTCGGAGTTGCGGCCGCGAAGGTCATTGCACAGCCAACTCCGACAGACTAAGGATCGCCGGACGCGTTCAAACATACCCGTTGTGCTGGCGATGTCTGCTGAAGCGACGACGATCCGTGTTGTGAGATCCTCCAGTGTAACCATAGGTGTCTGACAGGCGATTTCAGGTGGATCCAGAAGAAGAAATCCAAGGGATTGAGGTCCGGGGAGCGTGGAGGCCAAGCAACAGGTCCGCCGCGTCCAATTCACCTCCCGGGATACGTAGCATCGAGGTGGTTATGCACAGCAATCGAAAAATGTGCTGGTGCCCCATTATGCATGAACCACATGTTCTGACGCACAGTGGCCGGTATTCCCTGCAGCAAATCCGGGAGGACGTGCTGTAGGAAAACAAGTTACTTTGCGCCATTGAGGCTTTCGGGCAGAAGGTACGGTTCCAACAGATGATATCCGAGAATCCCTGTGCAGATGTTAAGACTGAACTTGTGTTGCACTTTTGAAATAACCCTATGTTCTATGCACCCTGTGTTCAATGGTAATTTTTCATCCTCTTGATGCCTTTCTGAATTTGTCGGTCGATTTCGGCAGCACCCTGTATAAATAAGATGTGTAAGAACATAGTGTTATGAACGTGCAATGTCGCTTCCCAGCAGTGTTAGTCCTACGGTTGGAAAGAGATATTTACAGAGGTTTTATTGGATGCCGGGGAGTGGAAACCAATGACACCCAACCGTGGCGACAAACTTGGAGACCATTTTGGCAACTTTGGAGACAAAATGAAAGTTCTCGAATTTGCTTGAATTTTGGTCCTATCTTTATTAGAACTGAGATATAGAGAATGTACTATATTATTCTGTTGACTTCTCATCCTCTAGGAAAGGGTATACTAACTCGGAAGTAGACGAGTGAAGGTCTTTAGAATCTTCTAGTACATTCTCTATATATCCGTTCTAAATAGAGATAGGACCAAAATTCAAGCATATTCCAGAACCTCCATTTTCTTGCCAAAATCGCCAACATGGCGGCCAAGTTTCTCGTCAAGGTCAAAGGTCATCGGCTTCCATTCCCATGGAATCGAATAAAACCTCTGTAAATGTCTCTTTCCATCCATTGACTAACATTGCTGGGAAACGACAATACAGGTTCGTAACAATAGATAATGAATATACTCTCAAATATTCGTGAGTTATTGACTAATTTGTGGAATTTAAAACTATCCCTAGGCTAGTAGCTGATAAAGCTATTCAAAAGATTATTAGATTTTGAACCACTATCAGACAAAGAGAACTCGCGTTCTTCAACTTTTCATACCGCACCTTTATGAAAATATTTGAAAGGCATCATGATGTCCACCTGTATCAGTTCAGTATACTCCACGCTTTTTGATTACTTCTCTGAAACAAAGTAAAGCTGATGACCCACCTATCAATAAGCATGTGATTTATTGTGCCTTACGAGCTGGGTTTGTATTAATTGAATCGCTTTAATCACTTAAGGTAACATCATGAACATTAAGCAAATGACAGCTAAGAATTGAACCAAGACAAACGACTGCACAAAATGCCTTTTAATGCAACTATGTCGTAATAGTTACGAAAACTTTTCAGAAACTTTACTATGATTAGATGATATAGAAACTTCAAGATCTTTCTTTGTTGCCAGACTTCTCAAAATCGATTGTCAAATATTTCATAGGCATCTTGGTTAAGGTTCTTTTTATCACTACAGAGAAAATAAACATTAACACGCATGAAATGTTATAGGAAAATCATTTTTCGGGAGTTTTTCAAGATATTTTTGAACAAGCAAATAATATTTAAGACATATTTAAATAGAAATTCATAGCCATACAGGATATTCAGAAAGGTCATATACAAACTTCCAGGGTTGGTCAGGCATACCGAAAAAAATGACGGGAGGCTGTCTTTTTCAAACAGCCGCTGATGTTAAAGGTGTAGGACTACTTTACTCGCGTGAATCTTTTGTTCCTCGAAGTTTCTACCCTTTATCAATTAGAATTCCGATTTTCAATTTTTTTTTGTAACTTCTGTTGTTACCCTTTATCTCTAAAATAAGACATTAGTTATCTTTATAACATATGTAGTTACCGAGATATAGAGGATCTCCCATACAACGTTTTTTTGTGGCGTTTTGGCGTGTGAATCAAATTCCTTCCTAAGACCCCAATGGGAGGAAAGTAGTCCTACGTTAAAAAGTCATTTTCGCAATAGAACATGGTGTTAGAAATGCAAAGAGGATTCACTACAGGGGGCTCTTTGTCAGTGAATTAAGTAAAATAAAATGATGCACCAAATGAAATGTACAACACAGATTGAAAATTTACACTAGAACAATAACCGAGTAACATGAATAACAGCATTGCAAGTCGTACGCCGCATGATAGATATCATAATGGCAAGTAGGATGCGATATCAACAACAAACCTTTGGAATATTTAAAGTAACTTTCAAACTGTGTTTGCCGTCTGAGTCGATACATTCTTCACAATCGAAACGACCTTCCTGAACACTCTGCATACAAAACTCTGTAACTATTGGTTCATCCAGAAAGTAAGATTCCCGGAGGCCGTAAAGCGACACAAAACGTAATTACATGAATACTCTTATTGAAACAGATGCAGCACTCTCTCTCTCTCGTTGAGCTGCCTCTCAACATAAGATCCACCGAAATTGAAGCACGCGTCATACCGTAAGACCAATTGCTGCACACCGGTGTCGAAGATTAGAGAAATCGTCACTAGAGAAATGCTACTTCGGCAGGAACCTTCTCAGATGCCGGAACAGATGGTAGTCGCTGGGAGATTAATATATGGATGGGAAAAACTTACCTGTTTAAACCGAAAACCCATTTTTTTGTTTCGGTTAAACGGTCGATTATTTTTTGGCCCGGTTTAAACCGGTTATTTTTTAAAAATCCAAACACCGGGGGAAAATGCCAGGTCGGAAGTTAGTCTCGATTTTAGGTTCGTCTAGACTAAAATTTACCAAGTTATAAAGCTTTCAATTTCATCTTCTTAGGCCAATCATCGACAACCGCTTCCTCGAGGCGTCTGTTGGATGGCGGATTGCTGAAAGAGTCTTTATGAACAGACAAATATTGGCCAATGGATTGCTTTTCTGCAAAAACAATGCTGATAAAAAAAGTTTTGTCTGCAAACAGCGTCTGCTTTTTGTAGTCAAAAAATATTTATCTATAGTCGGATGTTCTGTGGCGTCCGAAAGAGTATCTACGTTGAATGATGTTGTTTCCGATAGACTCACGGATCAACACATTGCTGAAACAGTCTTTATGAGCAGATTAGATGATAAATATTGGCCAATGAATTAATTTCTTGTGAAAACAATGTTAATAAAAAATTTTGTCTTTTAATACTTACTTACTACAATAATTACCCATTTATTATTATTACATATTGTACTAATTACTTATTTATAATCTTTACTTATTACATTAATTAATTATGTATTAATACTTACTTATTGTATATAAATTATTAATAAAAAATACTGTGCACAAACGTTGCTTTTAAAAAAAAAAAACTGAAAACCAGTTTTTTCTTTCAAAAACCGGTTATTTTGAGCGATTTTAACCGCCAGGTTAAACCGGAGGTGAAAAAAAAACGGTTTTTTTTTTCGCAATAGCCGCCATCCCTAGAGACTACTCCCCAACCGCTCTCCCCCTCACGCGGCTCTGCGCACATAACAACTGCTGCAGTGATTCCGCTGGGAGGTGTTTGACCATCCCGCCTAAAGTCCCGATCTTGCTCCTAGCGACTACAAATCTGTTCCAGCAACTGAAAAGGTCCCTGGCGAAGCAGCATTTCCCCAGTGACGACGACATGCAGACAGACGGCTGTCACAGACTGGTTCCGCTCTCCGACGGCGGATCACTTCGACACCGGTGTACAGAAATTGGTCTCACGGTATGACCCGTTCTTCAATTCCCGTGGTTCTTATGTTGAGAGGCAGATGAAAGAGTGCTGCATCTGTTTCAATAAGAGTTTTCATGTAATTACGTTTTGCGTCGCTTTACGGCCTCCGGGAAACTTACTTTCTGGATAAATCAATATGTTTATTGCTCAAGGAGAATACAGAAGACTCCCTCTTAACCGGACTTCGTTTAACCGGATCTACGCTTTAACCGGCCGAATTTTTGTTTATCTTTAAAATGTAAAAAATAGCTAAAAATTTTTAAAAAGCACGTGTTTCGTTATTTAGTGTCGGTATCGCACGTATTTCAGACATGGGGTGGTCTCGGAATGTCAGTATGACAGTT